>JAXGGA010006510.1:0-69455 GCA_038373865.1 Uloborus plumipes
ACACAATTTTAAACGAGCATATTTTAATGGTTTAGAATGTTTCCACAATTTAATTGCATTTTTCCCTGGCAGATTTATTCGATAAGAAAACAATTATTAATAGTACATTTTGAAATTTATTCTTAAAATAATTTTTTTAAGTAGTTTTTAAAGCATTAAATTTTGCGTAACGTGAGTCACGAAAACTTAATTTTTTTAATATTTCCAAATTTTATAGCTTATAAATGAAATTTTTTTCCTGTTTCTCCTACTCATGCATATTGACAAAAAGAAATTATCGGCCAATTTAGAGTTTTTTGCTTTTTTATTCAAAAAATAAGGATGTTTATTTTTTAACGTGAGTCACGCGAAAAGTGAGTTACAGCCAATATAAGCTAATATTCACTTCTTAAAAGTATTTAATGTGCCCTAATGGTATTTTAGGGTCTAAAGGGAGGGTTAAAACTTGTACAGTCATAGAAAAAAAAAACGAAACACTCGCTCGTATTCGAAGACTATTAACACTAGAGACACGTGTAATATGTTATTTTTTCAGGAATAATGTGCTCTATAAATTTCTATTAGTAAATTGTTGTTAAGGGGTCGTCTTCATATAAAAATCGGCATCAACTTTAAAATTTTCTATGAAAACCCCCCTTTTTTATCGCATATTTGTGATCAGCAACATCATTTAACTTTGTATACCAAATCGTTTTAAATTTGCTCCAGCCGTTGCTTCACAATTGAACTGAGAAAAAACCGTCCCGTAATGTTAAAAATATTTTTGATACTTGGGCATATAATACCTAAACCACGATAGGTACGGCAAAGTTTGTTTTTTTATATCAAAGTATGAACCAACCCAACAATAAAAACGTCATTGACTTCCTCTCAGATAAAATTTTGAATTTTTTATGAATTATGAAATTAATATTTGAAAAAATGATGATCTGGAACCATATAATATTTTGATGGAGAAACAATCTAGAAGGGGTTTCAAAGGAGAATCCAAAATGGGAGCTCAAAATATCCAGTAGTTTTTGAGATATGCTAAAAGAACCATTTTTAGGGACCATATACAACTGTGCAAACTGAAACAATAGCAGGGAATTTCTATGCAAAGAAAGAGGAATATGCTTATCCACCAGTTGCAGAACATGCTCAGCGTTTTTATATAGTATTTAGTTTTCAACAGTTATAATATGTTGAAAGCGAAACGTTAATAAAACTGCTGAGTATATTTTAAAACTGGTAGACAATCCAATTTTTTGTCCATTAGTGAGAAGTCTGCATTCATGCAACATGTAGCAATTCAGAAAACTTTTTACGTGGACACTTGATTTTCATGGAAAACTGTGGTATCTCGGAAGGTTATTTGGAATAATTTGTAACGATTAGACGTTTTTTTTAAATTCTGAGCCACGGTTTTAACATTTTTGCCAATCCTAATACAGTAGTTTATATAAATACAAGAGGTTACTTTTAAGTTGTAACCTCTCTCCAAAAGGTGTGTGCTGCAACGGTAAGTGCGTAGCTAAAAGTATGCATCTATCTTTGTTTAATCAAAAAGATAGAATGTTGCGTTTTTCCCTTGAACTCTACACAGTAGGGTTTTCTCTTCCAAATTTCAAAAAATATTATAACTTTAACAAAACCCGAGAATTTTTAATTAATTACGAAAAGCAAACGTATTATTGCGAGTAGCTTTAGGTAATTTAATCGAAAAAATATGATTTGTCTACTCTTTGTAAATTTCGACCTTGAAAGTAGCATTTTAAATGTGGTGGTGGTCCCTAAATCTTTGGTCGGTCATAACTTTTGTTCTACTGGTCCTAAAGTGATGCCGCTTGGTACCCAGCATACTTTTGGCCCTCCGCACCTAATTATGTAACCAAATGTAGGGGTTCCCATTTGAAAATTCAGACTTTGAGTTCATTTCACTTTGTATATAGCCCCTTATCAAAATTTTACTCACATAGTTTTAAAGAAGACTTTAATCCATGTCAGAAGACACCTTTCTTTTGTTCTTGGCAAGTATAGCAGCCGAATAATTCAGAGTGTTTCGTTTTTTTTTTCTATGACTGTACACACCTATATATAATTAATAATACTGATAAAATTAAATATAAATAGCGTAATTTTAATTCTTTTAGTGTTTTATAATCTTTCAATTAGTGCACTGGGTCCCTGTTTTGGCCCTCAGCTTTCCAACGTGTAGCATGTGTTTATGCATGCACATTAAGGTGGTCACAAAAAATCAATTGTCGAATTTCTTTTGCGGCACCCCCCTAAAATGTGCCAATGGGCTAGAAAATGAGATTTGCAAAGTTTTAGCTTAATCGGATAATATTAACACGTGCCGCAAAGAGGGTAAAGTTAAGAAAAACAGCAATTTTTAGACAAAAATTGTAGTTTTTACTCTGTAAAACCAAAACTACTGATCCTAGAAGCTTTATTTTGGTCTCATTTTGTAGGAAATTTTATTTTCTTTTTGTCTAATCTTATTTAAAGTTTCGAAAAAAATGATTAAATATTTTTCAGAATTTTCACAAGTCAGGCTGCAACGCAAATCGTCAAAATCGCAAGTAACATGGGGAAATTTTTTTTTCAACTAATCTTTTGAGGCACCCCCCTAAAATGTGCCAATAGACTAGAAAATGAGATTTGAAAAGTTTTAGCTTGATCGGATAATATTAACACGTGCCTCAAAGTGGGTAAAGTTACGAAAAACAGCGACTTTTAGCCAAAAATCGTAGTTTTTCCTCTGCTAAACCAAAACTACTCATCTTAGAAACTTTATTTTGGTCTCATTTTGTAGGAAATTTCATTCTCGTTAAGTGCTAGCTCATTCATTTTTGCTATCATGTCCAAAGTATTTATTTGGCATTTTTCAGGTTAAATCGCAGAGTATATCAAAAATAAGAAATTTTCATGCAAAAACCTAAAAGCATTACAATATTCAATTACATTTATTTGCTTATTGTTGGATTTACTTTGTCAAATAAATGAAACAACTTAACCCCTTAATTCCTCTATCTTAACAGAGAAATTTGTTTCATTTATTTCTAAAGTACCGCGAAAATACCCCTTTTTTAATTGACAAAGTAAATCCAACAATAAGCAAATAAATGTAATGGAATATTGTAATGCTTTTAGGTTTTTGCATGAAAATTTCTTATTTTCGATATACTCTACGATTTAACCTGAAAAATGCCAAATAAATACTTTGGACATGATAGCAAAAATGAATGGGATAGCACTTAACGAGAATGAAATTTCCTACAAAATGAGACCAAAATAAAGTTTCTAAGATGAGTAGTTTTGGTTTTACAGAGGAAAAACTACGATTTTTGGCTAAAAATTCACTGTTTTTCGCAAATTTACCCACTTTGAGGCACGTGTTAATATTATCCGATTAAGCTAAAACTTTTCAAATCTCATTTTCTAGTGTATTGGTACATTTTAGGGAGGTGCCTCAAAAGATTAGTTTAAAAAAAATTTTCCCCATGTTACTTGCAATTTCGAGGATTTGCGTTGCAGCCTGACTTGTGAAAATTCTGAAAAATATTTAATCAGTTTTTTCGTAACTTTAAATAAGATTAGACTTAAAGAAAATAAAATTTCCTACAAAATGAGATCAAAATAAAGCTTCTAGAATCAGTAGTTTTGGTTTTACAGAGTAAAAACTACAATTTTTGGCTAAAAATCGCTGTTTTTCTTAACTTTACCCTCTTTGCGGCACGTGTTAATATTATCCGATCAAGCTAAAACTTTGCAAATATCATTTTCTAGCCCATTGGCACATTTTAGGGGGGTGCCGCAAAAGATTAGCTGAATTTTTTTCCCCCCATGTTACTTGTGACCACTCTATGCACATATTTTTCTTCCGTACCCAAGAAAGGTTTTTCATTCCAGTAAAAGAATTTTTTAAAATATTTAACGAGTAACCGCAGTATGACAGAAAAGGTGCCGAGAAAAATTAGAGCAAGAAGGGAAGTAAATTGCATGTAAACAGAAACATTGTCTGTGGATGAAAGAATGTCTAACGAGAAAAGTCGAAAAGCTAAGGATATTGCCTCTAGCAATTCAATATAAGCTGAAAAATAAACATATGAAACTTTCAAAGGAAATTTTGGCTAAATTCAAACTTCTTAAATATCGCTTCAACAAGTACACAAATATGTAAATACACTAAGGAAGACTCGCCAAAACAAGGAGAAATTCCGTTAATTCACCTCACAGTTAAACTGTAGTCATAAGTGAGTTACTCAATACTCATCCGTAAATGTAATATACATTTGAAAAGAAGATTTTAATGTCCACTGAACTCATGCTGAAAAAATTATTTATCCCAAGAAAATCTAAACAACAATGATTTAAAAAATTAGCTTGAGTGAGAGAATTTTTTTTATACATATAAAATTGGAACATAAGAGAAATTTTAAAAAGCAAGGTCAACATCTCACTTGTTCTCTTTTGAGATGCTTAAAATTTAATTATTCATCAGTAGTCGTGGATGAGAAAAGTAAGTTCTTTGAAGAGCCTACTTCTGACAGCAGTCAACTAATTTTACAGCCATTATGCAACATTAAATGTCATGATTGGTATCAGATGAAATGTAATGGTGTGTTATATTCTGTAAAAGTTTCCAGATGTATGAATTGAAAATTTGAAATCAGTACAATGCAGCCACAGAGAAAATATGGGAAGTAGTATAAAAAAAAGACAAACATATGTTTTGGAAAATTGAATTGATGAATCCACTCTGTGACCGTTCAGAGAGGTTAGATGGCAGCTGTTAAGAAGAATTTTAAACCTAGGTCTATGGGACAAAAAATTCGTGCTGCGAAAAATTGGCCGTTAAGAGGGGTGGCCGATTGTAACAGTGACCGCTCGGAGAGGTTTTACTGTATTTAAAACTGATCAACTAAAGAAAACAAGCCATTAAGCATTATTTTTAATTGAATTTAGGTGAAATCTCTACACAAAATTTTCAAAATAAGATGTAAAGTAAAGGACTAAAACGGAGATGTAACGTGAGTCACGAAACTATGTAACGTGAGTCACACTCAAAATATTGAATAACTTAATTAGTGACTGCAAAATGAACTTAATTTTCGTATATATCACAGCTTAGAAACATATTTTGTGCCATGAAAAGCAGTTTTTAAATTTTATTATTCTGAAAGAGTAGGAATCTTAGGTTTTTAATTACCCAAAGAACTTGAGTTCCTTTTTTTTGTAACTTGAGTTACGCTGTTAAATTCAGGTTGAAACACCATTTATTTCTGTTGAAATTTAAAATGCTGACATCCACAGATTCTCACTGCATACCAGATGACTGTTAACAGCTTTATTTAAATCAGGGATGGTATTTTTTTAACATATATAACATTTACTTTTGTAAAATCACGTCAAATTGTAACGTGAGTCACGTGGAATTGCCCATAAGTGTTTCGTTCCAGTGAACTATCAAGGGAAGTCCTAGATTTAAACGACTTTTGTAAGTTAACGGCCAATTCAGAGCGAATAGTTTGCATTTACCGTTTTATGGACGTTGTCAAATCCTCCCCATTTTGACCCATACTTTGTTCTGTAGCAGCTACTATAAAGTGGCTTTCTGTCACTTATCTTGGGCCCTGTCTAGAGTGGATGCTAGGTGTTTTAGCCAAATAAACTCATACACCTCAAACAACCGAAAAGAAAACAGAAACCACAGCCCGAGCTTGCAGCTGCATTTTCTACCCAAACTCAGGTAAGAGATAATGCAGCTTTGGAGCGGGGGGAGGGGGATAATCGTTACAACTCACTTTGAGCTATTATTTTATTGACTAATTACTTAGTAGAGTAAACTAACGTTTTAATTCATTCCATTTTATATGAAGAATAATATTATTTCGGTAATGAAGCTATATACTCCAACTCTCAAAATTGCTAATTTTCAATGGAATTCGATCGCGTTGAGCGACCTCTAAATATTATTCGATTGAGCTAAAATTTTACATACTTCACATTCATGAATAGTGTAAAAAAACTGCGGGGTAAGACCAGAGAAATTAAAAAAAAAAAAATTTTGAATCACCCTAATAGACATGAAACAATTAAAAACTAAACAGCATTTAGAATATCGTATTATATAAAGATGATTCTCATCATATTTCGCTTTTAAGCTTCCTATAGAGTATGATAATGCATTAAAAATGTATTTAACATTTTAAATAAAATTAAAATATTTTGCGTCTTTGTATTTCCTGTAACTGGTCTTAAACACTAGATTGTTAACCAACTATTGAATAACGAAACCTTTTTTTTTAAACTCATGTTTGTGAAAATTGCAACACCATGAAGGAATCGTCATAATTGAACGTCACATTTCGGGGTCCACTCCCGGATTTCCGAGTTGTTCGACACTCGTTCGTCCACTGCTTCCAAACACGCATCACTGTGCTGCTGTTACGCTGCACACGAGAGGCTACTTCACGATAAGATAATCCAGCTTACCGAAGGCCGATGATCCTCCCCCGTTCAAACTCCGTAAGTTGTTGAAACCTCGCTCTTTTTCGTCGAAGAGGCATAAGCAACGTCTGAGCTAACGTTTATCACAAGCAGATAACCATCTATAGCCATACACGCCTTGCCGCAGCCGTCTAATTATTCGGATAAATCCGGCGCTCAGAGGGCGCTGCTCAGCGTACGCATGCGCTACGAGTCTAAAATTCTAATCATTTGCATATCATACCCTACTTTGCATTTGCTGAAAATTTCAGCCCAATCGCGAGTCCTTCATGGTGTTGCAATTTTCACAAACATGAGTTTAGTTAATTAATAAATATATAAAATGATTACAGAAAAATAACATAAATGAGTAAGCATTTTTTTAACTTAAAATATCCTACAATGAGAGGCATATGGAAACTGTTCACATCTGCCCCTGATATGTTCAAAATCTTAGGAATAACATGCGAAAAAAAAAATAAATAAATTAGAATTCTTATTTTAATAAAAAAGGTAAACATTTTCATTAATTTACTGAAATGTTAATATAATGGTTTCAATAATTGATTTTATCTTATTAGGTAGTTTAAATGTTCTTTTACGCGAAGAAGACAGAAATTAAATTATATACCACACTTCTAAAGAAACGCAACATGACTCATTGCTGTAAAAGTTATGCAGAGAGGTAAGGACTCTTACTGCCATCATTTCGGAAATTTTCAGAATTTTTTAAACTTCAAGTTATCTTCAGCTAAAAATAAATTCCATGTTTCAAACATACTATATTCGCATTTTCCCCCTTCCCCCATCTTAAATTTTTTGAGCCGAAAAAAGTTACTGGTACCTCAAAAACTGAGATTATAAAAAGCAGAAAAAAAAATCTGGTGTGAACGCCACACTACTTCCTTAAACGTTTAAATTCCATAATAGATGCCTTAAGTGTTAAATAGTGCCTTGGAGTGAGCAAGATAACAATTCAAACATTTCTAACCCCAGTTTGTCACGAATCAATGCAAAATAATGTTTTACAATGATTCATTTTCTAAATATCGCCGATTTTAACATGATTCAGTGAATTTTATGCAAAATATCGCTAATAGCGCTAAATTGAATCCAATTTCAAAAAAATTCTTTTTTCGCCAAATTTGTCGCCAACTTGGCGATATGTCGCCGCGACAACCACTTTGCAACCAAAAGCTTAGCGATATATAGATAAGTGGTAGCGCTAAAATATTGATTTACCCCCAAAAAAGGGGTAAAAGACCCCCTACAAGGGAACGTGCACAACTAGGCACCCCCCAGAGCCTACATACAAAACTAGAAGCTTCTACCGCATACAGTTTTTGAGTTATGCGACATACATACATACGCAAATACATACATACATACATACATACATACATACATACATACATACATACATACATACATACATACATACATACATACGTACGTACATACAGACGTCACGAGAAAACTCATCGTAATTCACTCAGGGATGGTTGAAAACGATTTTTCAGCTGTTTATATGTTGGTAGGTACATATGCACGTGCTGATAGGTCGAAAGAAAATTTCTACATTCACTTGGGGGTGAGCAAAATTAAAATTTGGACCGAAATTTGAGTGAAATTTTTTTCGTGATCACAATACTTCCTTTACTACGTAAAAGGAAGTAAAAAGTTTACGCGATATGTTAATCATTTGGCGTTAATTAATTTTAGCTGCTTGAGTTTAGCCTTTCATTGAAATGCATAAAAATGTAGAGACGATTTTTAAGTTATGCACATTTTATTATGTTTACTTTTTTTTTTATTGAGAACGCCATAAATTGTGGAACAAACATGCGTGATCACCTGTCCTTTTTAAATAAATTATTTCGCATTAATATGGACATCTCCGCATCACCCCCCCCCCCCCAGCACCCTTCCGCAAAAATATAGTTCGCTATCGCACAGGATAATTTCTTCACCAAGATCCGCTTCAATTCTTGATTTAAAATAATAAATAGGATATAATTATTTTCTATACAAAATAAAGAAATCAGGAGCATGCCGAAAATCCAGATGTTTACAACAACAAAGAAGACACGACATTACATATTTAGATCTGACGCAACAAAATCGCGTTATGCGAAAAGAAGTCACAATATTAAGTTTCGGGGGTCAAGGAGACAGATCGTTTAGTACCGGTTTGCGCGGACCAAAGAAAGAAAAAGAAAAAACAGAAAACGAAAGGAAAGGCCGACAGGTAGCCCTGGCCATCAATTGAACTCCATCCCGCTATTGGAGGAAGAAGAAAAACAAATGCCCGCCATCTTGGAAAATAATAAGTGGCTCGCGGCACATGAGTGGAAAATCAGAACGGGCAGTGGGATCAAAAGAAAGAGATTGCTCTCGGACTCCGTCGGCGTGCTCCTGCTTTTGTGTTCCTTCTGAATTCGATTACAGGTGAGTTTAATGTGGAATTCAATTAGTTTTCTGCAGTCAATAATTAAAAAATAATCTGTTTTTTATTTTTTAGACAGAAGAGGAAAAAGTATTTACATACATTATTTTTTTAACCCTTTAAGCGGTTTGCCCGTACGGTGTACGTGCTACCCGAAATTGGCCTCATCTGGTTTGCCCGTACGGCGTACGGGCATCGATATTTTCAGATTTCCTTTTTTGGTTTGCCCGAACTGTTCGGAAAATTGTAAACCTCAAAATTCACAGTAAGTGTGAGAGAAATTTTTGCATAATTTGTAAACCATTCTTTACTGCATGCAGAATGTACTTGAAAAAAGCAAATATTTCGGGGTTTTGTGACCAAAATTGTAAAATAAAAAATGTTGTAAAAGCATTGAAAACGAAAATAAAATTGAAAAATTCTTAATATTCTTATTCTGTTAAGTATGGCACTTAACTATATGCAATAAAAAAATATGCCTTTTTGGAAGCATTTCTGGTAAAATAATTGACCGCTTAAAGGGTTCATACATTAATTTTAGAGCATGTTTCCTTCGATTAGCATATTAATTCCATTAATACATTGGGTGAATGGGTATCTAGTTTATTCTATAAAAATATGCGTACATTTTTTAATACAGTAAACTTTTATTAATCTGGACCCTATTAAACCGGACTTCACTTTATCCGGCCAGCTATTTAATGGTACATTCTCTAAAAAATGTCAGGTAGCGCAATAATGTACTTTTGTAGGTCCTGTGTTATGTATTTTTTAAATTTCCCCTTATGCAGTTTTATGTTTCATTCTCTTGAATTCAAAATGTAGTTTTTTACCGTGTGCAGTAATTTGTTTATGTAAACTCTTGGAGTCCGCCGGCGCGCTTCTGCTTTTATGCTCCTTCTGAATCCAATTAAAATTGAGTTCAGTTTAGACGGCAATTAGTTTCGAGAAATCATTAATTAGCATATTAATTCATGGATTTTTTTTTTATATTAGAAGAGGAAAAACTATTTAAAATTAAAACACACTTTCCATCGAGTTTTTCATATATTTTTTCTTGTACACTTTTCCTTCACTGTAAAAAATGAAAGTTGTTTTTACAGTATAATACAGCTCATTTTACAATAATAAACTGAAAAATTGCTAATTTTACAGTTTATTACCGTGCGTTTTAGTTTTAAACTGGAACCTCAGCTGCCGGTACTATACTGTAGTTTCTTCAGTATAATACAGCTAAATTTTACGACAAATAAACTGCAAAATTTCTAACTTTACAGTAAGAAACTGCAAAATTGCTAGTTTTGCAGTTTATTACTCTGCATTTTACAGTTTTAAAGTGGAACCTCGGCTGCCGGTCTGTAAAAACAACATTTCATTTTTTGCAGTGTTGGACCTATTGATTTCATTAATATATTATGCGAATAAGCACCAAATTTATTCGATAATATTAAAGAATTTTCCAAGCACAGTGAATTCTTATCAAACTGGACCCTATGACACTGGATTTTGCTTCATTCGTTCAGTCATTTAGATGTAATAATGATATAAAAAGGTTAATTAGTACAATAATGTTTTTTTGAAAATTTCTTTTATACCGTCAGCTGGGGTAACATTGGCCCTTTGAGGGTAACATTGGCCCAAAGTTAGAAAAAGTTTTGTTGTCCTGTATTGTAATCATAATGATGAGTTATCGGCCCAGACAATGCCTTACTGGATAGGTAGCACCACTGGCTTTACTGTTCATGAAGTGGAGGTTATTTCTATATTTCATATTCACTCTAGTGCTGCTCCATCTTCACTTTGAGAAAGTGGTAAAATTTGTTGTCTCTCAACTTTTACTTGTGAACGCTAATTCTTGAAGAGCTACTTGTAGGTAAGTGTATAACGATATCATATATGCAATTGTTTCAAGTATTTTTGGTGTAATAATGTTGTTACCTTTGTTATTTACAAAATAATTCGATTTTATTATTTCATGACAATTTTGGCCCAGAGTTGGGGTAACTTTGGCCCAAGATGGTGGCTGTCCTAAAGTAACCCCAAGGTACAATTTTTTCGATATAAAACTTGATTGATACCTGTTTTATAAGCAGTTGTTTAACAAAACCACTTAAAATATTTTTATTATTATTTTAAGCACTAGTTTTTAGCTTTTTATTTTAAGCACACTGGATTTTTTTCAGGAAAAATGCCGAGAAATCGGATAAAACCTCTTGGTACCAGAAATTAGGCCAATTACAAACCAGAAGTGTTAGAGGAGTGTTTAGAGGCTATTAAGTCTGGTGCCTTAACCCAAAGAGCTTCAGAAAACATGTATAATATACCTAGGTCTACAATAAAAAACAAACTTAAAGGGATTCATTCAAAAAATGTGGGACGTGCAAGAATCTTTAGTGATGAAGAAGAGCATGTTTTCGAACAACATTTAATAAAAATTGCAGACTATGGGTTCCCTGTAATTGAATTGGATTTTTATTTTTGTACAATACAATATTTTTCCCTAAAATAAAGTTTGTTTCATTTATTCCTATTTCTACCCATTTCATGGATGTTTTTGAATTAAAAGCAGGCAAAACAACAAACTAATGTGTCTGGTGGTAATTTTATCTTGTCTAACTTTAGCCCAACCTATACTAATCGCAGGTTTTATATGGTTTAAAAGTATGGGACAAAGTTTCCCCAATTCAAGGCAACTTTGGCCCAAACATTAAAAAAATGCAGTATAATATTGCAAAATGATTGAGAGGTCTCAATATGGTTTTAATTTAATGATACAAGGTTTGTTTACACAGTAAGATGTATTGAAAATTAATATAATCAATGTCAAAAGACATGTCACTGATAAAACTATTACAAATCTTTAGATTTGGGCCAATGTTACCCCAGCTGACGGTACCATTTTATATTTCCCTCGATTGAATTAAATTTAAAATGCAGTATTTACTGTACGCAGTAGTTTGTTTCTGCTGTTTGGCTTGATAGTGAGCTTTATGAGTTATTTTGTCTAATCTCGTCTTCCATCAATTTTGACAACCTGGACACCCTATTAGTGCACATAAGTAAAGTTCTACTGTATTTTAACTTAAGTTAAATGTGCTATATACATTCAATGCAACTATTAGCTTAATTCTTTATTTACAATGTTCAGAAACATTGTTGCTTTTTATGTATAATTGTGTATACGACGTTTGTCAATTTTATAAGTGGTAAATAATAAACAGATAGTCTTACTGTTCGGATACAGAAAAAATTATGAAATTCCATTTAGATGTTTAAAAGCTATTATGCTAACAAGTGCAGAATTTAACGCAAAAAATTATATAGAGAAAAATGAGTAGCATAATTTTTAAATGCATCATAGATTCAAAGCACATTCAGTTAAATTAGCCCATTTATTTTAATTTATAATGCTGAAGAAAACGCGTTGCTTATTATGTAAAGATCTGTAGTCTAGTACTTAAAATTAAAAAAAAAATAGCATACTGACTTTGAAAAAATACATCTGTTCTGTGAAAGGTAGAACAATTTTAAAATTAAAGCAGTTATTTTGCATTGATGTTTCTCATACAAATAACTTTTAGTGCATGATGCTCCCTTGAATTAGCACACTGATTCTTGCTAATAATATTATGTATGTAACATATAAAAATTGTCGCATATTTTTTGTTTCTTTTCTTTTTCATTTTTTTAACCCATTAATGCATAACATTTTTTTTTCCAAATATGTTTTGTATACTGGTTACTGTAAAGGCCTTTTTATTCGCGAGGCCTTAATTTTCGCGAGCCCTTCGTAATCGCGAAAATTTAGGCCTCGCGAATTTTTTTTTTACTTTGGACTTTTTCAACTTTGGTTCTGTACATGCAAAATTCGCGAAATTTTCGGCCCGCGAAATCACAGATATATTCATTTTCGCGAAAATTACGGCCCGCGAAATTAAAGGCCTTTACAGTACACGGCTACAGAACACACTTTACAATGGTTATGTGCTGCAATCTGTTAATAATGAATTTAAACAATACCAAAGTAATAATTGAACACTAATATTTGGTTGAAATTGCTCATTTTTGGTCAATTCAGACACTTTTTGGACCGTCCGCCCTAAAAAAGGCGCTAGCCACTAATGTGTTAACAGAATACTCTTAAGTGTAAAATAAATACAATGCAATAATCACTTTGATTCTACATTTATAATGTACTGGGATATCTATTGTTTAAAATTTGCGTTCGCTCATCATACTTATGTTATTAACGTAGCATGTAAAACAAAATACAAAATCATACCCTAAAATATTTTTCGCCACATTCCGCACACGATATAGTACGAATAGTAACATATAATGTAACGGATTATACATTACTGGTTTGATTTTCAAAATTTATTTCAGAAGAAATTAAAATATTTAAAGTTTGACAATGGAGTTTTAGTACAAATTGTGAAATTATGTCTCGATGTCCTTATTGAACACATTGAATTGCCTTTGGGTATTAAAAGTTTAATGTTGTTAATTAAATTTTAATGCCTGAAATATGTTAATAATAAATTAACTAGATGAAAAATTTTGGATTCATTTCACGAAAAAGTTTTTTTCTTTGAAACGTTCATTTATTTATATGTTTATTTATTTATTCATTATTGTTTTTATTTTTATGTGTTTTTATAAATATATTAATTTTATTTTTTATTTAATTAACTTTATTTGGTTTCATTTTTAACCTATTATTTTTATTCTGTTATTTATCTATTTGTTTATGTTGACAATCAAAAAAACTATTTGAGCGCATAAATCTTTTCATTGGAAACGAAAAAAAAATTCAACAATCTATTCAGGAACTTTTATCAAATTAAAATTAACAAACAGCGCTAGATTTTTATTTCAGTAACATAAAATATGGTTAAAGAGAAATTTTGTAATGACACTATTTTTATAGATAAATAAGTAATCATCAGTTATTTATTTAGAAAAAAAAAGGTTTTTAAAAGATAGATTTATTAGCTTCAGATTCCTTCAATATAAAAAAATTTCCCTTTGCACTTTTTTAAGTGTGGTATACTTTGATAATGAAACAATTAGGTTCAAAGCTTTCAACTAATATCCTAGACGATTTTTTTTTGTTTATCCTTTGAAACGTTTGTTAATTTGTTTACTCATTTGTTTATCCGTTACATATTTATTTACTTATTTTATGTTTTACGAAAGATTTCATTTTAATGCATTATAAAAAGCATTTAAAAATGGTAGTTTTAAAAACAAAATTCATTTTCGAAAGAAACAATACAGGAATATGAAAGTGACAAAAAAAAAAAAAAAACTCTAAAAAATATAAATCGCCAACTATATGGAACTTCAGTTTGATAAGACAAAGCTTATCAGGATGTATCTATCGAATAAAACAGTCATCTGTTCCGTGAGCTTAACCTGTCACTCACATTCGAGATGAACAAACATAATTTGATTGAGTGTAATCAAGGATATTTAGAAAACGAACGACGATATAAACTTCAGTTTGATAAGCCAAAGCTTATCACTATGTATATATCGAATAAAACAGTCATCTGTTCCGTGCGCTTAACCTGTCACTCACATTCGACATGAACAAACATAATTTGATTGAGTGTAATCAAGGATATTTAGAAAACGAACGACGATATAAATCGCCAACTATATGAAACTTCAGTTTGATAAGCCAAAGCTTCTCAGGATGTATAGAGCACCATATATCAAATAAAACAGACATCTATTCCGTGCGCTTAACCTGTAACCCACATTCGACATGAACAAAGATAATTTGATTGAGTGTAATCAAGGATATTTAGAAAACGATCTTGATGTAAAAGAGTAGTTATAGTCTGTTTATGTTAAGTTGATTAATGATGGACCGAGATTGAAACTATTCCATTTGTTAAAAAGGGCTACGTAGCCGGTGTTAATTGCTGATAATAGTTGTTGGTATTGTGCCAATCTGAGAAATTATTCTCTATCTACCCACTCATAGAATAACCCATTTATGGTCAAGCGTGTTTTTGCTAGACATTTAAACAACTTATATCAGGAGAATGATGGAAGAACTTGCAATAAGTTATCGGTAAATACGAAATGAAATCAGAAATAAACAAATTAATTAATTAATGAAAGAAAGCTTTAAAGAAGAGGGCAGTTTGTGAGAATCTATTGACATGTCTGCTTCGCTATACCCCCTCCCCAAATAAATTTTAAAGAAGTAGAGATTTTGTTGCGGAATTCATTTGCATTGTTCTACCGCTTCTCTCTCTCTCTCTCTCTCATTTTTTGCTGTCAAAAATATTTTTACTTTATTTGGTGGAAATGAAAAATTAAGTAGTTATTATTATTTTTTTTTTTTTGAAAAAAATCATTTTACTAAGATAACATGCAAAAGGTAAAAACAATAGAAAATTCTGACGCCTCTAAGAGAAGGCTTTAACAAAAAAGAGAGAGAAAACAAGAAGAAAATAGCGAGAGATAACAAATACCACAGTAATAACGAAGCAAAATGAAGTAAAAAGACCTAGTTTAAAATCAAGAGAAAAATTTGATTTTTTAAAAGTTTGGTTCATTTATTCAATGCAGCGTAAAAATATGCAAAATATTGTATAAAGAATGTCTGATTGCCTCAAATTCCCGAAGGAGCATTTGTTTACCACATTTCAAAAGAAAGCTCTATCCAGCAACGCAAACAAGACTCTAAATTCGTTCACACTCACAACAAAATCTCAAAATAAAACCTACTAGAGCGTAAATATCTCATTATTTCCGCTTTTTTTTCCCTCCCTTACTGGTCACGCAATCATAATTTATTGAGCTACTCTCCGTTCAAAGTCTTCTATATTACAACATCGCGTTCCCCATGCCTTGTCTACTAAATGGGGTACAACTGAACCTTTGCGAGGAAACAACACGTTGCACATCCCGCTGTAGAAGAGATAATAAAACAAAAATAATAGAAGGAATTTGCGGATTGAAATTGCTTCTGATATCAAGAGCAAAACAATGCATAAATAGGTTTAATAGTGTTGTTGTTTTCGTAAGATATCATACGGCATAAACATGTATTTTTGAACATTAAAAAGTTCCTTTTAAATTTGTTCAGCTTTTTTTAACACGCTTGAAATATATTTTGTGAAACTATTTATAAACAGGGCTGCGGAGTCGGAGTCGGACTGATTGTGGACCAAAGGAGTCGGAGTCGCTGAAAAACATGTCGACTCCGACTCCGACTCCGACCACCTCCGATTTGGATGAAATTTTATAGAGGCGAAAACATATCTTTGAAACTAACAGATGCAAATTTTCAGCGTCCAATATCCAAATCCTAAGCATCTAGGATCATTAGAAAGGGCTTCAAAATGGCGGGTCTACTTTGTGAAACGAACTGTTATTTTTGGGCTTATGCAAGTGAATAAAACATATTTGCAGCAAAAATGCAATGTGTTAAAATTAGAGATGGAACGAAGCGGCATTTGGCCGAAGCGCCGAATACCGAAGCTTCGGTCAACTAATGGCCGAAGCTTCGGCCGAAGCTTCGGCTGGCGCACACACTGAAGTTTTTGGATTAAATGCATAATGAATGCGTAGAGTTTTATACTTTTCTCCATATGTTTTAATATTCTTAATTCTTAGCGTTACACAATATTTTCAGCTTACTGTAGCATTCTTAAATTGATTTCATTAATTAAAGTTTATTTTTATTTTGGTTGTTTTTACTTTAATATTCTTAGTATTACAAATGCATTTTCAGCTTACTGAGTCATTCTTAAATTAATTTCACTAATTAAAAGTTTTCTTGTTTTGTATTGCTTTGTACTGCTATAGTACAAGAAAAGACGACATTACTATTTTTGTATTGCAAATTAGTAGTAGAAAGCTCTACTTGGAACATGAACAGCTCAGTCTGCAGTTCAGTTGATGTTTTATAATAAAACAGCTATTATGATCATGTATTATACCATAGAACTACCCAATCTGCTACTATTTACGTTGTGTTATATATTATAAATTTCTTAATATTCTTAATACAAAATGCTTCAGTTTTTGGTGAATTCGAAAAAATAGTAGCATGAATTCTTTTTTACTTGTCTTTCATTTGGTATTTATTTAAAGAGGATTATTTAATAATGTCACAAGTTCAAAGAAACTATTCATTCCAAGGTTGAGTTTTGGAAATCACAAGCAATGAATCACAAATAATAGAACTTTCGTTGCGTAAAGAAAAAGAGCTAGAACTGTACATGAACAAGCCACTCTTAAATAGGAAAAATTGCCTACTGAATTGGCGGAAGGAAAATAAGATAATTTTTCCAGGATTATCAGAATTGGCCAAACGCTATTTATCTGCTCCAGGTAGCAGTGTATACAGTGAAAAATTATTTTCCGAATCTGGTAATGTGCACGAGAAGAAAAGA
The DNA here is from genome assembly GCA_038373865.1 of Uloborus plumipes. Lineage (NCBI taxonomy): Eukaryota > Metazoa > Arthropoda > Arachnida > Araneae > Uloboridae > Uloborus > Uloborus plumipes. The sequence goes on from JAXGGA010006510.1 coordinate 17,341, forward strand.
AGCAGGATTCTGCCTAAAAATGCTGAAACATTGGTTTTTTACATCATAATTCTAAGTTGTGTGACAAATGAGCAGGTATTATTCTATTAATTCAAGTATAAATGACGAATCTTTTTTAAAGTTAATCAACTAATCAGAATTTATTCTTTTTTAATTATAAATACTTAAAATGCGATCTTGGGTGTATGTGTGCTACTAATGGACTGGACCCCTTCCTCATATTTTGATTTATACAAAAATAAATAAATAAGATGTAGCTTTAAGTTATGTATTAACAATTACTTACTTGTTTTACTATATCCTGATTTTGTTGTTTAGAATCTTGATCAATGAAATACATAATAAGTTAATATATGTTGATAGATTAATTCATCTCTTTAAAAAACTGAAATTGTGTACCTATGAATTTCAAAAAATATAAAATTTTAAAAGAAAGTAATTCAGGATGCATAATAGTTGCCATTGTTCAAAGTTTCAAAGCTAGAAATCATTGAAAAATACTCAGTGCAGTATATTTATATAGCTTTTACTTTAAAACTAAAGTTTTTTTGAACAAATATAACGAAATATAATATTTAAACGAACATATTGTTAATAAATATTTTATTACTTATTGAATGCATTCTGGCTTCAAATGTTCAATATGCACATATTTTTAATTGAATATAAATTTCTATTATGCTTTATCATGAGGAACAATTTTGAGTTAAAAAGACTATCTTATATGATAATAATTGTAACAGAAAATTTGCTGCATAAATTTCAGGCCGAAGCAGCCGAAGCGGCCGAATCACAACTCATGCTTCGGCCAGACCGAAGCTTCGGCAAAATGGCCGAAGCTTCGGCTCGGCCGAAGCTTCGTTCCATCTCTAGTTAAAAAAAGTATGGCCATTTAACACGAAAAGGATTAGTTTTGTACTGGGTCAAATGACAAGAGTGGCACTTGTCTTTTGCTCGGGAGAAAATGGACTTTTTGGTAGGTCACAGTGACCTCCGAGAATTGAGAAAAATGTGGTGAAATTACCTGCGAGTTCTTGAGAAAATTGAACTTTTTGAGAGGTCACAATGGCCTCTCATGATCTCCAACTGGGATACCCCAGCTTGCTACCTTCCCCCTCTTAAAGTGAGTCCTGGCTACGATCATGAATAAAAATGAAACTTTTAAAAATGGACTTAAGATTTCAACCTTTGTTTAGGGTTTTTCTCTCTTCACATTTGGGTAAAAAAAATAAATAATGAAAAAAAAAAAAGCAGGAGTCGGGAGTCGGAGTCGGAAGTTTTAAAATCCCGGAGTCGGAGTCGACCATTTTTCCTCCGACTCCAAAGCCCTGTTTATAAATTGAAGGGCTTGGGAGATGAAGGAGTTATGTGACAAAATAGAAATTGCGAGTAATTAAAATTCAAAGCTTTATTGTTGCAGCTGCTGCAGCTTTTTTTGGTTCTGTCATTAGTGTGCGTATGAAATTGGTCTAATGACATCTACTTTTTGATGCACCAAGTTTTATTTGCTCACTTGTTTTCATTGCTTACTATTGACCATAGTGTTCATTTTTAAAATGTAACATAGCTCATGCATCCTCCAAGCCCTTCAATTATGAGCCAATTAATCTACTAATAGCAGTCTAATGCCCTAGTAGACACTAAGTTTTTATTCCCTGCACCTTTCTTTTATTTGGTATTGTGCATTTTACATAGCACTGACTGTTCATATTCGAAGCCATAACAAACTTGACATAAACTTGACCACTAGGGCAAGGATGCGTTTTTCAATTCTGAATGTATCTACTCGTTGTAAATCATCTTTTTTTATGCCTCTAATGCGTAGTTGAAAATCCAGGGTGCAGACGTATTGTATTTCCTCATAAAGAATCATTATAATTTATTTATGAACTTTTTTAAAACTTCATGATAATTTTAAAAATGAAATCTCTATTTTTGCTGAAGGAGAAAATAAATGACAGAAGACTGACGAAAAATATTTTGCAAATATAGATTAAGATAGTTTTGGAGCAAAGGCTACAACTTTGAATGAAATCTTATAAATTCAAAATATTTATGATTAAATTTATTCTAGTGTCGTTTAAAAAAATGTCGAAGTAATTTATACACTATTTCAAAAGCACAAAATAAGTAGAATTTGACATACTGTCGTGAAAACGGAAGCACCAGAATAAACTTTAAATTTTCATGATGCATGTCAAAAGGTCCTATTCTTGAAAAAGAAAAAAAAGTTGCATTTCGCTTCTAATCGACGTTATATATTCCCTCTCTTAAAGCTTCTCCGTTTTCAGATTTTCAATGCTGAGACGGTTTGACAGAGAATTTATGGCGTCAAACCGAAGCTGAGTGTTTCCTTGAAGAGGCCGGAATGAGCCCCAAAAACTAACAATCACAGTAAAACCATGAAATTCCTGAAATACGAAGAAATGCAATACAAATCAAATTTGCATCTCCTCCCTGTCATTGTGGCGATACTTAGCCTGATTGTCTACTATACGGCATAGTCGCTTGACAAAGTCTCTCCTTAATGATGTTTCTAAATCGGCTTGGTCTGAAGTCGAAATCATTAAATATGTTGTAACTATAGATAGACCTCGCGTTCTTATGATTGATCTTGTCTGGAGAAAATAAAGCTGGAAATAATGAGCATCAAAAAAGTAGAAAAGGAAAATATTATTTACTCAGGTATTCAAAGAAATTTTTTTTTTCACAAGACCAAAAATAGAATCAACGCCTAACAAAGGAAATATCTGCAAAATCAAAATGGCTTTTTTCCTCGGACCAAACTAAGATGGATGAAAGAACCGTGAGGCTGCTTAATGAATCCCTCTTTATTTCTAATCGCCTGGAAGGTACGCATTGTAAATGCGTGACCTTTTGTTGAGGAAGATAGGACATCTCTTGTACCAGTTCAGGTCCTTCCACGCATTGTGAGACAGAACCAGCGTGAGGTAAGACTAATGCGATTCGTTTTTTCGAACTGAATTAGTTTGGAAGGGGACACAAAAGTCGAGTTTGGCACAATGGATCCATTAAGGAAGAAAGAGCTCGTCTTTACAAGAGACTATTTGACATCGCCCCAATTTCATATTTTTCTTTTTTTGAAGATACTGTTCAAAGTTCCAATTTTCTTCTGAATGGAACAGTACCCAAATAAAAGAAAATAATCTTGCATCAAACTTCTAGAACAATTGAGTTAAACTAGAATAAGAATAGTATTTGTTGCAAAGAACATTTCAGAAAGCCCCCGCGATCAAAATAGTTCGGAACATTAAAATAGCGTGGATTAGCTAATCAAAAGCAGCAGATAGTAAGTAGCAGTTGAAGAGAAAAAGAACAAGTTTAAATTTTGTGGAAAAAACGCTTTTAAATTAATCACTGGAACCGAAGAAAGCCTGAAAAGTTTGGTTTATTTTCAAAAGCTTGCATAGTTTCATAAGTCCATAATCCCTAATGGTATGCTGACTAAAGTTCAGTCCGGAAATTAATATGTTAACTTCAACAACAATTAACTTTCTAATTGTTATCAAGCAATTTCCCTTTTAGCATTCATTAAAAATATTATCCTACCCCATAACAAACACACTTAATAGAAAAATGGTATTCATTGTAAACAATTGATAAAAATAAAACTTTTAAAACGCCTATAAATAGAAAAACGTACTACGCCTCATATTAGTCATATATTGAGCAGATGGAGGTATAAAGCTTTAAATCAGTGTCCATTATGATAAGCAAAATAAATCTTTCACAAGTAGCAATACCAACATAAAAAAATATATACCTGATGATTATTGCTGTGTATTGAAGTGCTATACCATGTACTGAAGAATTTATAAAAAACAAAGCGTCATTCTAAAAGAGAAAGGTTATTTATCCATTAGCAAAGCTCAAAATCAAGATCTCCGTCAAAGTTTTGAAGTTTAAAAATCTATTAAACATTTAATTTTCAATAAAAATCTTTAACTGAGGCAGAATACATCTGTTTTAGTTTCATGTTACTAGCAATCAAATTTATCCACAAAATATGAACTTTTGAGCTTGGTACAAAATTAGGTTTCGCTTTGAAAAACAATTTTTTACTACCGAAAATTAATAATTACAAACCCCTTCCATTTCGGCATCTTCCCCATACCGTTGGGGAAGATGCCGTAAGTTAAATTGCCGTGGGGGAAGATGACGTACTCAATGTTTTTACGCCAACTGCTGCATACAGTGTATTTCATCGAATCATATTTCCGACTGTTCGGTTTAATTCTCTAGGTCTGCGTTTTGGGGGTAGGATCATTGCTTCCTCTAGAAATTGTCAGATAGCTATGGCATATTCCACGAACGAAAATACGGTGTCTTAGTCAAAGGCATTTAACACTATTTGGGGTACTCATCAGCAGGGCCTGATTAACCCGTGAAGTTAGGGGAAGCTCTGTCTCATTTTAAGGCCCCTGGCTTTCTGAGGGGGGGGGGGATTTCTATTCCCTTGAGACATTGAAACAAATCTCGCTTGGAGTACATATCATTTCTAAGAGCTGACCAGGAGGCCCGGATTTAGGCATGGGCCACATGGGCCCGGGCCCAGGGCGGCAAATTTTAGGGGGCGGCATATTGTATAAATCAAAAATTTCCGCATATAGCAAAATAATTTCAGAATTTATTTCCTGCCTAAAAAAATTACGAGTTGTACCGTACCAAGTGCGGTCGCTCGCTGGTATTCTAATTTTTCATTAGCTACTAGTTTTTTTTTGGCTTTCTTTGCTTTATAAGAGGATTTTTGCCTCCAACTCGACTACTTTCGTATTCCTTGCTGATGAGAGCACAATGAGCTCGAAACAGCTGTCCATGGATCAAATTGGCCGAGTTGGCGGTGTATTACATCTTGCTGAAGCAGTTTTCGAGTTTTTGAAGATACATAATAGACATTCAAAACTGTAGTGGACAGTCGTTTGATAACGCATACAACATGTCAGGGACATACAACGGTTTGCAAGCCAAGCTGAAAGAAATAAATCCACTGATATCGTACGTTCCTTGCTCTGGACATTCTCTTAATTTAGTTTGATCCCATGCTGCAGAATGTTGTACTGTAGCGAAAAACTTTTTCGACTTACTGCAAGCACTATACAATTTTTTCTCGTCATCTACCCATCGCTGGAACATTCTTGAGTCGTCATACCCGTTGAAAAGAACGCAACAGTAGTTAAAACGCTAAGCACAACGAGATTGTCAGTGAGAGAAGATGCTTGCAAAAGTTTAAATAAAAATTTTCAGCCTATTGCAAAATGTTTAAAGAGTTTGACCGATAGCCAAGAAGAGAACGGAATTACGAAGAGCAAAGCTAAAGGGCTTTTAAAAGAACTAATTTCTTTGGAAACAATTTTCATGGCATCGTTTTGGGGAAATGTACTCTGTACAACAAACTCTGTAAGCCAGAAAATACAGTCTCATCTAATCAATTTGCATAATGTTGTTATGTTATACAACTCCCTCCATAAATTTGTAGACGAACTAAGAAATGCCTCAAGTTTTTTCATTGCTGATGCGCAGAAGAAATTGAATAATATCAAAGATGTTCTTGGCATAGACCGTGATTGTCCCAAAAACACAAAACGACAGAGGAAAAGGAGAAAATTTTTTGATGAATCAGAATCAAACTCATCTGAACTTGAAGAAGATGATGAAATGGAAGAAAATCAGGTCCGTTGCCTGAAAGAAAACTATGCAATATTATTGATAAACTTTCCACCGAGTTGAATAAGAGAACTGCTGTGTACACAGAGTTTTTAAACAGATTCGCATTTTTATCAAATCTGCGCCACTTAGATGTGGAAGAAATAACAGAAGCAGCGGCCTCATTGCTAAAGTTTTATACAGTCGATATTGAATGTTCTGCACTGGTGATTGAGTGCATTCATCTAAAAGTACTTCTGTCCCAAGAAAATCCAGACAGAACTGAAGAAATGTCCTTGTCAGAACAATTTCGATTTATTAAGTCAAAAAATCTTCAAGACTTATATCCGAACATTAACATTTGCCTTAAAATGTTTTTATGCACACCAGCAACAAATTGTGCAGCTGTGAGATTTTACTCTGCCCTTTCCAGGATTAAAAACTATTTGAGATCGTCAGTTGGCCAACAAAAATTGGTTCATTTATCCATTTTGGCTATTGAAAATGACTTAACTGTTAAATTAGACTTCAATGAGGTCATTGATGCATTTGCCAATGTTAAAGCAAGACATAAGAAGTTTTAATGTAACAGTGTAATGTTTGTAGTTGATATTCCAGAGGAACAGGAACACTTTTCGTATTCAAGTTTTGGTGAAGTGCTATATTAGCTCTGCTTTTTTTTTTTTTTTTCAATCAGATCAGTTTTATTGCACAGTTTTATTATTACGTACTCATTTGCTTATTTTCTACCATATATGTATTTTTCCCATTAATTAAGCTATTTAAGATGCGTTCAATTTTACTATAGTATTATGCTTGTTTCTTATAACAAATGGGGTTTCCATACCAACAACAACTATGTTTAATTGGATAAAGAAAGTGATTCTATCTCCAACAATTAGCAGAAGTTTAACAGTTCAAAAAATGTTACAATAAATTAAATTTACTGTCAACTACCATGGTTCAATAACTTCACATTACGACTATAATTTTGACCTTTGGAAAAAAAGTGTTTGCATAATATAAAATAGGGGGTCTCAGTTATTTTTTATTTTGTGTTATATTCATCTTGTGCAAAATCAGAACATTTTACACAAAAACAAAGTTCCGTTTTTTTTTGAGGTAGGGGGGGGGGCGGCGATAATTTTAAGGCCCATGGGCGAAAGATGTGTAAATCCGGCCCTGATACATGTTAAAATAGTTGGGTCAAATCCCACATTTAAAAATAGCTTATGGTGGGATTAATGTTTTATGAAATGTGTCTTCACTTTTAAAACTTTCCAGAAAGTTTTTATTGAACTACAATTACCTTTAGATAAGCATTTAAAAGCAGAAACTAGAATTTTAAATCACAGGTTTTCGGTCATTTTGGGCCCCCTTAAAATTCTTTAGGGGAAGCTCAAGCTTCCCGTGCCTTTTGAGTAATCAGGCTCTGCTCATCAGAGAGGTAAAAAGGACGAAACACTACAAAAACACCTCTTAAACCCGTGGTCAATCAAAACCAATTCATTTACACTCTCAATACACATGCTGCTTTACTCTAAGGGCCCTGCTCCACATTAACGTAAAGCAGAAAAATAAAGCAAAAGCGTAAAATGGAGTAAATGGTGTTTCTATGGAAAGTACCCATAGAAACACTGGTTCGGTTTCTGCCTTCGGTTTCGGTCGCGTGTTCCGCTGATGTGGAGCAGGGCCCTTACTGTCTGACTAGCTGTTTTTGTTGATGCTTATGGGTGAAACACATGATGCAGCCATCTTCCCCAATACTTCGTCTCCCCCAATCCACCTTATATCTCCCAAGATTTCTATTCATTTCACTAACAGGTGTAACCAATTTGAAAAGATGCGGGGGGCAAGGGGGTGTCCATAGTACCGCAAGAAAACATGTGTCCCATTTGTAGGAAACAAACAAGTGGTCGCATCTGTGTAAACCGCATCATGAACTACGAGATGAAGCGAAACTGGCCCCAAAGGATTCCCCGGGACTGTCAGCAGGCGATATTAATGACGGCAACATTAGGGATATTAATGTGCTTAGGCACGTTTTGCGGAAGAACAATGATGACCTCTAACAGCCGATAGCCTTGCTTTTTTTTCATGGACGTTTCTTAGTTGAATGACCTCATTGGAGTAGATAATATGGATCGGCAAGTTACGTAAGCTCTTCTCTTTCCTTTCAGACACAAAAAAAGTTCCAAAAATGTTTTCTAAAAATGTTAAATACAGTAGCACCTGGGAGAAGTTAGGGATGCAGGTGGTCCGAATCAATGAAAGTATTAAATAAAACAGTCCATAAGTTGAGTCAAGGTACGTAAACAAACCATTGTACACAGTAAAAATCGCATTTTGAATTCATGAGAATGAACTATGAAACTGCGTAAGAGAAAATTACAAAAAAAAAAAAAAAAAAATACATCGAAAAATACAAAATACAGCCTACGAGAAGATATTGTTGCTCTATATCGCTTTTTATTTATACAGTATGTATAATGTGCATCTCTAAATGGCTGTCCAGATTGAGCGTCTATTTTTTTCAAAAGTATCATTCGATAGTGCACTTTGTTAAACCAGAGGATGGGATGATGCCATTTGAGACCAAAATATATTTCCTTGGTCTCAAATCTAAAATGTGTTGTGATTTTCGAAATCCATTAAGTTTGTAAAATGTATTGCTGATACTCTTTAATGAGCCGTTTACTATTTACGGAAGCTTTTATAACCGGAGCCTTTAGCTTTGCTCAAAGGCAGTGTCATAGCCAGTGAGGTTCTAAACGGAGCCTCATTTAAAACCATCGTCGATTCCATGAGTTTATTCATGAACTCATTTGTTTATTATTGGGTAAATAAACCAGTAGCGCACCCACGAGGGGAGCTAAGGGGCTAAATCCCCTCCCAAAAGCGCGAAGATGAACCCCCTTGATTAAACCAAACTGCCTGAAATGCGTTTTATGGATTTGATTTTTTGAAATTTCAGAGAGATAGTCCCCAACCCTTTTCTTAATTTCACCAAAAGTGACTGCAGTTTTTTCTTTACGACTTCAAGTTCGAAAAGTTTCGGAATGAGGGCCACTTAGCCCCTCCCAGGAAACAATCCTGGGTGCGCCACTGAAATAAACTGTGTCGCCACATGATCAACTGAGGCAGCTCCTGCTCTAAAAAAAAAAATTTTAGAGTTTGTCCGAAGAAATGACGTCAAACGGTCACCTGATTTGACATCTCATTTTGGACGCCGAGAAGTTGCTCATTTATGCCATCATAACGAGTGTGGCTGTTGGTCGGGAAATGGAGGAGGGGGAGGGGGGTCTGAAAGATTGGTGGTTTAATTAACCCGAGTCAGTGATGTGTCTTCCAATAGTAAAATTTTGTTGAAAAGGCAGTCGCGAAACTGCCTTTATTTTCGATCAACGTTATTTTAATTGAATAAGATATGAGTAAAAATCCGAAAAAGCGACGTTTAAAAACACAAATAGATGAAGTTAAAATTGGCGAACATGTTTCAAAAGCCTAAAGCTTCCTTCTTCAGCGCCAAGCAAGAAATGGAAAGAAACAAAGTGCCGGGAGAGTTTAAATAGCAAAGGAGCAAAAGCTAGGCCAATCAGGTGTCAGCGTGTGCCGAGTCCTGATTTGGCGTTGCGTTGTCAGAAAATTTAAAAGCATGAAGTAAAATTGGCGAGATGTGTGGAACTGCAAAAGATTCGTTACAAATATTACTTAAATTTTTATGAACATGAAAGGCTTCTAAGAAATCCAACTCGCCAACAGTTGAAGGTCTGCAAATAATTTTAGCTTCGGAGAAAACAAATCTATGGCCCATTTCCCAACAGTGTTTCGCGATTGAGGATTTTGAGAGTTCTTTCTTTTTAACATAATTTTCATGTTCCTTTAACCTAAATTTTAGCGCCCTTCGAGTCTGTCCGACGTAACCAATTTGACATTCACATTTTATGTGATAAATGCCCCACTGATCAAATGGTTGGATGGGGTCTTTTAACTTGGAAAAAGTTAAACCGCGAAACCTTTGTCTTTGGGGGTACATTCTATCAACAAATCGAAGGGCTTGCTATGGGTAACCCCTTAAGTCCTGTCTTAAGTGAATTGTATATGGATTATTTTCAACAAAAACTCTTTCAATTATTTGATTTTCCACTTTGGCTTAGATACGTCGACGATACTTTTACCCTTTTGGATGGCACAGCGGAAATAGTTCCTGTGGTTATTGATTTAATGAACTCCATTGATCCCAACATCCAGTTTACTGCCGAACTTGAAAGTAATAATTCTTTGCCCTTTTTGGACGTACTCATTTCAAAAAACAATAACCAATTTTCCACTACAGTTTACCGAAAACCATTTGCTGTTTGTCTTCCTCCACATTCTCGCTCCTGTCATCCCATAAAACAGAAAATGTCTGCTTTTTACACGTTTGTTAACCGCGCTATTAATATATGTTCCGACAAGTCACTTCTCAATGATGAACTTAATTTCTTAAGGAGTGTGGCCGTTGACAGAGGTTATTCTTATCAAATCATTGACAATGCTTATAATAAACTTTCGAACCGCAGTGCATCCCACAAAAAACCCAGTGTTCCTTCTACCAATTTCGTTGTCTTACCATTTTATTCAAAAATCTCTCCTCGCATTTCCAGAATACTCAGCAAGTTCTATTTTCATGTCATTTACAGACCCATCAATAAACTAAATTTTTCCAAATTAAAAAACCCCATCCAACCATTTGATCAGTGGGGCATTTGTCGCACAAAATGTGAATGTGAAATTTGTTACGTCGGACAGACCCGAAGAGCGCTAAAATTTAGGTTAAAGGAACATGAAAATTATGTTAAAAAGAAAGAACTCTCAAAATCCTCAATCGCGAAACACTGTTGGGAAATGGGCCATAGATTTGTTTTCTCCGAAGCTAAAATTATTTGCAGACCTTCAACTGTTGGCGAGTTGGATTTCTTAGAAGCCTTTCATGTTCATAAAAATTTAAGTAATATTTGTAACGAATCTTTTGCAGTTCCACACATCTCGCCAATTTTACTTCATGCTTTTAAATTTTCTGACAACGCAACGCCAAATCAGGGCTCGGCACACGCTGACACCTGATTGGCCTAGCTTTTGCTCCTTTGCTATTTAAACTCTCCCGGCACTTTGTTTCTTTCCATTTCTTGCTTGGCGCTGAAGAAGGAAGCTTTAGGCTTTTGAAACATGTTCGCCAATTTTAACTTCATCTATTTGTGTTTTTAAACGTCGCTTTTTCGGATTTTTACTCATTTTAACACAAAGTGAACTGCTTTTAATGAATAAGATATGGTTATAAAAGTCAGGCAAAAAAGAAAATCGCGGCAGAGCCTTTTTTCGAACTATAATTGAATAAGATAAGCTTATAAGAAGTCAGGCAAAAAAGAAGTCGCGAGACTGCCCCCCCCCCTTTTTTTCTACTGAAGTTATGCTTTAATTAAATAACACACACATATACTAGGTTATAAGAAGTTTATAAATACCTTTGTGAAAAAAAGGTAAAATAAAACATAACAACTTTAAATTGAGCAACATTTGCCACTTACCGCATAAGTGTGGCTTGTGCGTTCTTTTTTTTTTTTTGCATTGAGAAAGCTGTTCCCTGAAACCCCGAAACACGGGTACGCAGTTCTCTGCAAATGCTATGTGATTTAACGTTGTGATGGTTTCTTTTAATAAGCTTTTATTCTGAAGTTGATATTGTAAGTAATTAGACTTGTTGTTTTAATAAACCTTCGACATTATACGCTTATGTTATCCAATAAAAGGATGGCATCCGTCTACTAGTCTGATAACGGCATTTTTTACCTTCTTTTGTCTAAAACATTAAAATTCCAATTCTTCAAACTCTGGCTATCCGAACCGCTTTCAAATGGGGAAAAAATGACTTAAAAATTAAGACTGCAGTATGAAGCTAGTGTAGGCACAGCACGACTCTTATTGGGATGACGTGGACGAGTAAACGTCTCATAGTACAGTTCTATTATTGGTTTCTAATGTACAGCACTAGTACACTGCGATGCAAAAGTTTAAACAAAATGCAAATATATGAATAAAAAGAAAACTATTTAACGAAATGCTTTCAAATTTCTACTGCAGGTTCCCCATATAGTCCCAAATACGTGTCTGGAGTTCTTAAAAAAACAACTGGAACTAAATTTTGGATATTACAAATTACATTTTTTACATTGTTGTAAAAGCTTAGATAAAAGTCAGATTTTATGTAAATATCCCTTGAAATGTGATTGGTGGAGGAAAGGCGGGACTTTGTTATTCAATTATAAAATGCAGAGAATGCTGAATAAATAATCAAAATATCAAAAGCTCTGTAGTTCTCGTGTAAAAAAGATGGGAAAGTTTGGAAGCCGAAATTTGAAAATGAACCTATTTTATTTATTTATTTATTTATTTATTTATTTTTTCTTTTAAATCGGCTTTAGTATGGTAGTACATTGTTTTTTACTTTGTGGAGAGCAAATTCAGACATGCGTATCGATCAAAAAGTCCAAGAAAAATTACATTTCTTAACGGTGAGGGAATTGAAAAAACAGCTCAGACTGACGATTCACCCCTTAATCCTACAAAACTTCAACTTGGGTCAAAAACAGCACGTGACAGCATAAGTAGATGAACAACTGAATCGGAATGCATAGAAACACCAAAGAATTGTGCTTGAGCCTTTTCGGACAAACGTGTCCCAAATAAGCCAGATTTTATTGGTAAAAGCAGCACAGCATATGATCATTGGATATTTCTCAAATCCCGCGAAAATAATTATAATTCATCTAGGACATCCCAATTTTAATAATTTTTACCAAAGAAAGTGCTACTCATTTTTTTAGTCACGATGATACATATGCTGCTTTTTTTAAAACCCGCTTTTAATTGCAAAAGGCCAAAATTTTTTGTTTTTTTTTTTTTTAAATTTTTTTATTATTTTTTTCCCGTTTTTTTGGGAAAAAATTTTTTTTGGTTTAAGGGGGGTTCATCTAACCTTTTTTTAATTTCCCTTCCCTTTTTAAATAATTTTTCTGATTTTTTTCAAAAGGAATTTTTCTCCACAAGGAAAAAAAAGCAAAAAGGTTTAAAAACCAAAATTAAAAAAACCCCCCCCTTTTTTTTCCCCTCAATTTTTTAAAAACAACACAATTTTAATTTTTTCCAATCCCACAAAATTTAATAAAAATCCTTTTTTTTCCCCAACCATTTCAAAACAAAACCCCATTTTTTTTAAAATTTTCCCCCCAAAAAAAAAAAAAATTTAAATTTAAAAAAAAACCCCCCAAAAATTTTAAAAAATTTCCCCCCAAAAAAAAAAATTTTTTTTTTTTTTTTTATTTTTTCCAAACCTTTAAAAAAATTAAAAACAAAAAAACCTACAAATCCCCCAAATACCACCCAAAATCAACCCCTATACCCATCCTATCCCCCCTACAAAACAACACCACATCCCCCCCAAAATCATTCCAACTCACTCACTCCCTACACCATTCCAATCAAAACCCTAAAACCACATAACCTAACAACCATATCCTCTTAAAACCCTATTCATCATCTCCACAAATCAACCTCAAAATCCCACAACCCTAAAATACTCCCACTCTCAAAACATCAAAATTCCCCCAAAACACCAACCCCACACACCAAAAACCCTCAAAAACACACTACATCCAACCAACACCCAACCAAACCTACTAAAAACCCACATCAACCACACCCCCCCCCCCCACACAAAACAACAACCCCCACTAAACCCAAACCCACCCACCCAAACCCCCCACCCCAACACCCCCCCAAAAACAAACACAAACAAAAAAAAAAACAACAATCCCAAAAAAACACCCCAAAAACACCAAAAACAAACCCAAAACACAACCACACCACAACAACTAAACCCAAACCAACACACACCCAAAATCAACCCCCAAAAAAACCACACAAACACACCCCTAAAAAAACACCACCATACCCCACCACCCCAAACACAACAACCCCCCCCCCTCAAACCAAAAACCCCACAACACAAAAAACAAAAAACCTCCCACCACCCATTCCCCCCAACACCTTCCAAAACCACATTAAACATTACCTACAATAAACCAACAAAACAACAAAACAAAAACACACACCACCCCCCAACCACACACACACACCCCCCCCCCCCCCCCCCCCCCCCCCACCACCACACAAACAACACCCCCCCCCCCCCCCCCCCCCCCACACACCCCCCCCCCCCCCCCCCCCCCCCCCCCCCCAACAAAAAAAAAAACCACACACACACACCAAAAACACCCCCCCCCCCAAAAAAACAAACCCCCAAAAAAAACCACCCCCCCACCACCCACAACCCAACCCCCCCCCCACACCCCCCCCACCACCCAATTTTTTTTTTCCCCCCCCCTTTTTTTTTTTTTTGGGGTTTTTTTTTTAAAAAAAAATTAACCCCCCCCCCCCACCCCCCAAAAAAAACCCCTTTCCAAACCCCTTTAATTTTAAACCAACCCCACAACCAACCCAAACCACAACACCAATTTTTTAATTTTGGGCTGTTTTTCGGGGGCATGGACTTGGTCCTCTAGTGCGACTGGACCGAACATTGACTGGAAATGCTTATGTGCAGCTACTTGGAGATCACTTGCAGCCATTCATGGACTTCATGTACCCAAACAACGATGGGATTTTTATGGATGACAATGCGCCATGTCACCGGGCCACAACTGTTCGCAATTGGTTTGAAGAAAATTCTGGACAATTCCAACGAATGATTTGGCCACCTAGATCGCCCGACATGAATCCCATTGAGCATTTATGGGACACCATCGAGAGGTCTGTTCGTGCCCAAAATCCTACTCCATCAACGCTTTCACAATTATGGACGTCTATCGAGACAGCATGGCTCAATATTCCTGCAGAAGACTTCCAACGACTTGTTGAGTCCATGCCACGTCGAGTTGTTGCACTTCGCCGGGCAAAAGGAGGGCCGACACGATATTAAGAGGTATCCCACGACTTTTGTCACTTCAGTGTATAAGTAGGGGAACGTAGGGTTTGGATCTTTGTTCTAAAAATCAGTGTAAATAAAGAAATAATAATGTATTTTGTAATACAATTTGCGTTGTAATATTGTTTTTTTTTTGGCATTTATTTTGTACCTTCAAAAAAGGTAGCAAATTTTCATCTCAAAAAAAAACATGGGACAACATGAAAAATAAAATATTTGTGTTATGAAGCATTACCTATTCCATGATTAGAAACATTTTTCATCAAATGATTGAATAAATAAAGTAATCAATAAATTAATAATGAAAAAATAAACTAATTAATAAATAAACGGTTGAATGAATCAATTAATATATAAGAAAAAAGTAAATGAATGAACAAAACAGTGAATGACTAGGAAAATAAGTAACTGAATGAATGAATGAGTGAATTATGAAGAAAAGAAATGTAACTGAATTAATAAATGAAGAAATATGTATGTGAATTACTAAATGAATGAATACGTAAACAAAATGGACTTTTTCACTTTGCCCCGTGTGTATTTGATAAATTGCGCTAAACATTTAAAATAAAAATATACCCCTATATATACTAAATATACATAAATGCAGCACTTTACGTCAGTAGATCTCAATTAGCACTTAAAATAGAACTTCATCATTTTCTAACTATCAACAATATTTTTGATAAACCACGAATATTACAATATGTGTATCAAATTTTTAAAATTACTCGCCTCATTTTTTTCTTCAATCATTAGAGCTGTTTATATTTTGACTGGGATCGACTATGTATTGAAGAACTTCGTTAAAATATTATTAGTTAGGTGGAGCTGCAAACTGAAAATATTTTGCCATTTTACTTTGCCACATTCCCGAACATGTAAAAGTAATGATTTTTCAGTTTAATAATTAAAAGCTCCTTTTTAAATGTTTTTTTCCCTCCGATTTTCAACACACAATTAAAATACACCCTTTTTGGAGAAAATCCAACGATACGAGTTTTTGAATATATGAATGGGGTCCGGTCCCAGCTGATTTAAATAGTTGAAAGTCCACTGTACCTTCAGCATTACAAGCTTTTGGGATTCAACAAAAGCATAATTTCTGTCTTTCAGTTCCACGATTGCTCCCTCCCCCCCTTCTTCTATTTTCTTTGTACAGGTCATTGAGAAGCGATAGAAGTGGAGGTAGTGAAGTCTTCAATTCTTGAAACAAAGATCTCAAGTCGCTAGACATATTTTAAAGTAAAGTATTGGAAGAAATAGGGTTTGTTCTACTTCTTTTACGCAAAACGTCTCTCATTCGCCGATGCTGATCCTCGTGACTTGGGATTTTTGCTTCAGCTTTTTCTAAGCCAATGACTGAACTTGCTCCCTCCATTTACCAACATCTGCTTTAAGGTCTAAATTATGCAAAATGACTGAACTTTATTTTTATTTCATTCATTTTTTCATCTTTCCAAAAACCTTATATTGATTTATTCTTCATTTCAGCCGTCTCAGCACAATCTCCCAATGACGTGTCTACAGTCATCCAACGGCCCCACCACCAGCACTGTTAAAAGCCAAGGCTCGATTCGAACCGAGTCCACCCCCACCCTTGGATATATCGTCAGCACGCTCGTGAGAGGCAGAGATTCCTGGTTCTTTCCCGCCTTATTCCTCGCTGGCTTGACTGCTCTTAGCGCCATGCTGGTCAACGGAGTAAAACTCTATGTGCTTCCCAGCACGTGAAATGACGTCAGCATTTGTACAGATCATCATATGGACATTCCAAGTACCTTGGTTTTCTTGTGAATCAAGCACATGTAGAAGTTATTGCAGCATCTTGTAGTTATTGCTTTTGCATTTCTTACAAAAGTTCAACTGTTTTCAATAAAATGTGTTTTTAATGTAAATGATATGATTTGTTTGTTGGCTGTCTTTTCAATAAAAGCTTTGACAGAAAATAAAGGAGGTGTCCACTGAAAAAACGATGTAAGTCCACTTTTTGACGAAATCGGTTTTTTTGGAAGCCAAATAGAAGGAAAATACGGAATAGCGTAAAGGTCATTAACTAAGTTAGAACTATTCCTCAAAATATGGAAAGATTCCCAAAAATCAAGATGTGATGAATAGGGGCATTTTTGGATAATTAGATAAGAGTTAAACATCAAAAAATTGTTTCAATCCCAATAATGTTGTGTAATACCAGACTTATTTTATTCCAACCCACTTTGACGTTCTTTTAAGCGAAGTTTCAAAGCACCTCTAGTTTGTCCTATATAGGAAAGACTACAATTGCAGTTAGTTTTATAAACAGGACAACACTGAGAAGATGAATGGAATCTTTATGAAAAAAGATAGAAAGTTTATTAATGGGGGAGAGCAACATTTGGAATAGGAAACGTTTAAAAATCTTTGGAACCTGATAACTCCCAGAAGGAAAAAGATGTCAAAGCAAATAAATTCTTTGTGATGAAAATTCTGAGAAGAACATTTGTTTAGAATTTTTTAGAATGCTTGTTGTAAATGGAATCAATTTAAGTAGGCAAATAGACAAATTAATACTTTTCTCTATAGTGCTGTTAATATTGGTTCTTCACCGGAACTTCCTAAACTGAACAATATTAGAGCTGTAGCGGTTGCCCACCTACTTTGGCTGATTCCATTTACAAAAAAGCTTTATATATTATTTCAAATGGCTAAGAAAAATTGTGTGTCCCATAGATTTTATAAACACAAAAAGTCTCTAGGGAAATTAAAATCATATATCTTCAAGCTGCGGTACGCTGCGGTACCCTGAATTAGGTCTCAGGCTGTCACAGAATACTACAATAGCTCGAACATATATTTTCAGCAGGAAAAGGATCGATACATCTTTAGAATAAGTAAGCTTAGAGAGCCTTGTAGACAAGTACAATCATAAATAAACAAAAAAAAATCGACAAATTTGAAACAGGAGTCCGATTTGAAAAAGTCCTTCAAAATTATTAGCTAAGAAGAGTAAGTCCCAAGTTGGTACAATATCAAGCGGTGAACAAGGGTTGTTATTATAATTATGGAGCTACCAGGCCCGTCATTTGGGGGGGGGGGTTAATTGCCGCCCCCCCCCCCCCGACTTTTGAGAAATCAATGTATTTACACATAAGTGGGCGTGTTTTTTGTTGTTTTCCATTTAAATTACATTGTGTGTGTTTGCACCCCCCTTGGAAAAACTTGAAAAGAAGGCCCTGGGTCCTACAAACTCCGGTCAGAAGGTGTTTCTTTTGAAAGACATTATTTATTAGATTTTATTTTGGTAAAGTTCTTATACTAGAAGAACATAGAAAAATCATGCTAAGGCTGAGTTTTGATAAGGTCTTATTTTAGAAGAAACACTGGTAACACCGTTTTTTCTTTTAATTTTTAATCCGAGCATACAAACTTGTAATATTTGAAACTAGGCTCGCACTAAAAAGTATGAAATAAAGTAAGTAGATAATTTATTGATTACAACATTAAAAATTGCAGTTAATATTGATATCACTGTATTTAGGTTCATTCTAAATCAATAAAAAAAAATTACTTTAAAAAGTTGAGCTAAGAAGAAATATACGCGGTACAGCAAAAACTATTTGTTGGGTCATTATACAAAAAACCTGCGTTTTTGAAGTTGGAATTTTAAAAAAAAAAAAAAAGAAAATCTTCAATTTTCTTTTAAATGACTTAATAGTGTTCCTATTAGGCACTTATTTACTATCATATTGTTGGTCACATACTTTATTGATTATATTGTCACTTTTTGGCAGTTAAAATTTTGAAACTGAACGGAGGATACACGCATGTTACGGAGAATACACTTTTATGAAGTCATCTTATAATTTTAGCTTTTTATAAATGAGAACATTGAACTTTCATAGATTAAATTAATTACATTAACTTTTCATTCCAAATGACTTATGGTACAATATAACAAAGACACATTTTTTTCAATAATTGACTATTTTTATTTTAAATTATACATATTTGAACTTTTTCTGAATACTTACTACTTTTTTTTTTTTTTGTTCATTGTTGATTGCTGTAGAACTTTAATAATATCAATAAGATCTATTTCTGATATATTATCTTTTTTATGGAAAACAAAAGTGTCCTTGAAGTATTTTCACATTAACTTTAAATTATATTCATCAGGACACTCTTGTGATAGTATGCAAGCTAAAAAAAAATTTGAAGCTTCTCTTTCCTGCAAGTTTAACTATCACGAAATCATTTCATCTAACGTTTGCACTGTTTACAACATTTCTATTTTCTTCGTCTTCAACATCTGCAGTTGGATTTGAATTGGTGCCTGGACCTGAATTTTTGAACTTGCGTTTCAAATTATCTGGAAAAATAGCTAAGGAAAATTTTCAGTTTTTGTTCAGGTATAAGGTTTTAATTCTCTCAAGGTTTGTCTGGTCATTTCAGCTAATTTCATTTCAAGGCAGGTTATTTTATTTTTGAGTTCCTTAAGAATTTTTTTTTCTCTTTTTCGGTCCATTACTCTTTCTCTTATCTTCTGATTATTTTGTATTGTTTGTTTCTTCATTAGAATTCTGTACATTTAGACTTAATGCTTGATTTTGTAAATGTTCTTGCAATAGCTTTCTCTGTTTCATTTTTGCGCGATATGTTCTCTCCACTGGTTTTGTAATGCCCTTCTCTCGTGCTGTCATTTTACTAGTCGATCTGTTTCTTTGATTTTCATTTACACGCTTTTTCCATCTGGTTCTTTCTTTTTGTTTCATTTCATCATACTTTTGAGGATTTTGTTTAATTCTATCTCTGTATTTTCTCATTCTTTCTTTTGAACTTTCAGTTACTTTCTTTTTCCTAGCCATTATGCTAGAGAGGGAAAAAAGAAAACTGAATATATGCATTGAATATTCGAAATTCCCTTTGTTATTTATTTCCTTATTAAAGTTATATTTTAAATGACATTGAATAAAATAAAAACCTAAAAGATACTACCTTAACACAATTTTGTCAAACATATGTAAAATAAATATTTAAAACCTTTTATTTACATTAACTTGCATGATGATGAGGAACATGATTTGGGTGGACTTTAATTTACATATCTGTCTTAAAATTTAATTTTTTCCAAAAGTTGTATTCACCGTTACTAATTGTGTATCCTCCATTACGACTATACTGTAACGGAGGATACAAATATTTATGTTTTGCTTTGCATATTTTCTTGATTTAGGGTTAGTACAACTTAGTATATATAATTTACTTAACAAAACGTGACTCAATATCAACAATGAAAAGAAATTAGTGCATAAGCAATTCTTACCCTTTAAAACCAAGAACGGAGGATACAAAAAGTAAATGACCAATTTCACTTCAGAGGGTATAACGCTGAATATCTTTCACACTAAGTTGCTTGAACTTTCTTATGAAGACCCAGAGTTGAAAATGGCTGGCAATAATTCTAAATCTGTGTATTGAGCCCTCAGTACTGCCGTCTATAGGAAGTTCTCATACTCAACTAATACGGTAACGGAGGATACCAGAAAGACTGACACGGACTCAAGCGGTAATAAAGGCTATATATATATATATATTGTTTGGAAGAATAATTCTAATAAACTATTGAAAAAACATCTAATGATTCAAATTAACCTATTAAACTTGATATATATATGTTTTATTGACCAAAAAAGTAAATAAGTACATAGAAGAAAATAGGTTGTGACACGTAACGGAGGCATACAAGTATCCCTCCGTTCATTGATAAAATGACCTTAGAAAAAAAAAATATTATTTATTTTTATCAAATATGTTAGGAAAGGTTTTATATTTTACTATAAATCATAAAAAATTGTTTCAATTTTTTTTTTTTTGAAATTAACTACCCTGAACGCAAAAACCAAGGTTTTTTGTATAATGACCCTGTTGACAGATGTGTAAATGCCACGTATTTCGCTCAAATTTTCAATTTCAGCATTATTAGCTACTTTAGACTTAATCTAAATATAATGATGTTGAGATCAACTGTTAATTTTATTTCATACATAGTTCGCGAGAATCAAGTTTCTAAAAAGAGTCTTTAGAGAAAAAAGAACATTTTTCGTAATTTAAAAGGTCTTTTTATTTTAATTTTCAATTGATTTCATGAAGAGAAAAAAAAAAACATTTGTTCAGTTTCTTTTTCTAACTTTATTTTATTTTCTGTTATTTTATTTATTTATTGTGATAGTATATTTGTGGCAATATTTAGCTATTACTTATCTATTTTTCTCATAATTGTAATTGCTTTAGAGCTCCCTCTGTTTTTCATTCTTGTGTCTTTTCATTATTGAAAGCTGTAATGGCGACTAAAAATGTTAAATGTAGTTGTATTTCATACATTTGAGTTGTAAGGGCCCTGCTCCACATCAGCGTAAAACGCGACCGAAACCGAAGGCAGAAACCGAAAATCCGGGTACTTTCCATAGGAACACTATTTAATCCATTTTACGTTTCTGCTTTATTTTTCTGCTTTACGTCAATGTGGAGCAGGGCCCTAAACATTGCTTGTTCAAAAGTCAGAAAATAAGACTAGCAAAATAAAAACCACGCTACATCAATGCGCACTCTTACTTATTTCATTAAGTTTTGATTGTAATAAAATTTTTATTCCCTAAAATTTCTAATTAGAAACACAGAAAATGTATGTACTAACTGATTAAATTATATCTGGAAAAAATAATTTTACTTTGATGAATATTTTAACAACTTAGTTCGATAATAAAATTTTACAATGTGAAATTATTCTAAAATCAATTACTGTCGGCCCCGCTTAAACGAATACTGTCGATTCCAAGAAATATTATTCAACTAAGCGGGGTATTAGTTTAAGCGGGGATTTTTAACATTGCGTCTATGGCATCTGTTCCAGGATGTGTTATTCGTATAAGCGGGGTATTCGTTTATCCGTTACCGATTAGGTGGGGACGACAGTAATTCGAAAACTTGCAGTTTGAATTAAGTGTTTTGAGAATTAATAAGTTTTCTCTTAACAAGACGATTTTAAATGTATGATGCATAATACTATGTGAGAAACTGGTAGTATGCATTGAAACAATAAAACTGGTTTTGGAAATAAATTTAAACAAAATTTTTTTAATACTATTTATGATCACAAAATAATAGAAATAGATAACTTAAAAAAAATAATAATTAATTTATAGTTTTCTTTTTCGTCTTCCATTTTATTTATTAAAATAGTCTATTTTATTTAATATTCTTAATTGATTAATGGACACAAGAGCAAAAAACTAATCCCAAACAATACAAAATTAAAATCTACATTTTAAGAAAGTAGGTGTCTCCACCCCTACTCACTGGAGCTCACAACCCTCAAACGATAGCATTGTAATTGTATTTTCCTCGCGAAGAGATAAAACATTTGCTAGATCAAAATTAATTTCAACAGTGGTTCAAGTATAGTGTAACTTTTTCATATAGCTTATGTTCTAATTGACTTCAGAACATGAACAAAATTTCATTTCTTGCAGAAAAAAAACCTATCAATTTCAAAAGGAAGGTACTGTTAAGACGTAAAATAAATTTTTCGGGACTTTATCGTAGAGTTCAGCTCAACTAAACAATTTTAAATTTAACTAATTAAAACATTGCTTCGACGCGCAGATCCCCAGGTTCAAAAGTAATTTTGTATCGAATTTCAAGTAAGCACTAGACGTGGACATCGAACAGCCACTAGCACACGAATCTAAATTAGAGCATGGATGAACTTAAAATACGATTTCGAACCGAATAAAAATCCTTCTTTCTTGCGCAGGAAAAACAATTTAGTCACAATACAGTTCTAACAAAAGAAGATCCCCCCTCTAACTGCTGAAGAAAACATAATTTAATTAAAATACCCGTTATAATTTATATAAAATGAAAGTCCCGCTCCTCTCCGAAGAAAAACAAATTTGACAAAAATAATTATCAAAACTGAAACAAAATGAAAATGTTCTTCCCCCGAAGAAAAAAAAAAGTGTAATTAAAGCATGCATTCCAATCGAGCAAAATAAAGATTCATCTTTCTGTAAATAGGTAAAATGCATATTGCAATTCGAAAAAAGTTGAATTTCACAAAATTAATTCGCAAAAAGGAATCCGTTGGAAGAGCTAATAAAATTAAAGAGAAAATGAATTATCAGCTTCAAAAAACATGTTTCCTAAAGGAAAATACAGTAAAAGCCGCCTCACGTGATAACATTTGATAACAATAATCGATTGATTGCCATAACCGATTGAATTTGAACTATGATTTCAGCTGAAAATTTTAATTCACGTGTTCTTGATAGGCAATGAGTTTATTTACAGAAAAATATAGTAACAGGGAAAACACATCAAACCAAAAAGTAAATTACTAATTTGCAGAGAAGCAAGCTTCGGATGTTACACCGAAAAACCTGGATGTTGTTTTAACAGTATAATACAGATAATTTATTGATAGCAAACTGTAAAAACAGGTGGTTTTTCGAGCAGAACAGCGGCGCGGAATCGATGGCGTATTCCAGAGCGCCATCTGCAGATGAATTCTATGCATTCAGCATTTTCTTGTGCTTTCAGCGGGGAAAATTGACGGTCAAGACGAAGTTATTGCCATGGTCGGATTACACTTGATTAATTTTACAGTTGCATTATCAGAATCAAAAAGAAAAAAAAAACGAAAGCAGTCTTTTGGGTGAGGACGATTATCCGCCTACACACACATTTTTATCGCAGTTCGTTTTTACAAAGTGCATCATTTGAATCCTAGATGTCAGTTTTTTTTTAAAATAATATCTGCTTCAACTTTCAAAACCATTTACCTCAAATACCTTTCAAAACAAAAAAACTTTAAAATAAGATTTCAACCAATTTTTTTTTTGTTTTATCTAAAAACTTTTTCCTGATTTTTTGCAAATTAGATTTTTTCTATTGACTTTTTTGAACTTCTCTTAATGCTAAAACTATAAAAAAATGTCGGTCTGATATTTTTTTGCAAAACTATATTGAAAATATCGTTAAAGGTGATTAAATTCATTATATTTTTACCAAAAAATGTAAGGGGCTAAAAAGAAAAAAATATCGAAAGGTATTATATTTATGCAATAGATGGCGCCATTTCTTCCAACGAGATCATGTTCCTAACCGATTAGGTCAAATTTTGCACCAATCGTGGTCCATAATACGATGTCTTTAAAACAACATTTTTATAGTCTTTTCTGTTTTTTGTCGTACAAACAAGGATAATTTTGTACTTCTTCTTTAAAAACTTCGAGATTGTACTTCGTAGACATGCTTTCAACAACACATACGGTGGCCGCCATTGTTAAAAGCTTCACATTTGAAGACGAGCTCCTATTGGCTGTTCCAAAGCGGAATCCGCCAGTAGTGGCAGAAAAGTTGAAATTTTTCTACTTCCGAGTCTGCCGCGATTCTGCCCAGCGGAAAGGGGAAAAACTTGTTTTTTCAGTTTCTGCTTTCTGTTTCCGTCGATTTTCCGCTTATGTGGAGTTCGGGCTTAAAATGGATTCAATGGTGTTCCTATGGAAAGTACCCGGATTTTCGGTTTCTGCCTTCAGTTTCGGTCGCGTTTTACGCTGATGTGGAGCATGGCCCTTACTGTTCATTTTACAGTTTCAAACTGGAACATCTGATGCCAGTATTGTTGTTTATACAGTATAATACAGCTAACTTTGTAGTAATAAACTGTAAAATTGCTGCTTTACAGTAATAAACTAAAATTTCTAATTTTACAGTTTATTACAGTGCATTTTACAGTTTAAAACTGGAACCTCTGCTGCCAGTATTACACAGTTAAAGCAACAATTTATTTTTGCAGTGTATTTATCTGCTATTTTTACTTAGCAATTTATTTATTAAACGTGCATAAACAGAAGTAAACAGTTTCTACTTGTTTTTAAGAGACACCGTCTCATGACATAGTAAACAAATGTATGGCTACGGCCAATAAAAATAAGAAGTTCTGTCAAGAACTAAACGAGTCTACTTTCCCGTACATCAACATCGGCATTGTAACATCTGATCAATATTCTCTTGAATATCTGAAACGGAAAATTATGTCAAACATACCTTTATAGCACTTAAAGCTGATTTCTAAAAGCAAAATATACCCCTCTCATCAGATGAAATGAACACGTAAAAATTAAATAAACGAGTAAATAAAGTTTTGTCGCACCTTTTAAAGAATGTAACTGTTACAGTTCTTCTGTAGAAAAATTCCACAATTGTTTTCAAAAGAAAAAAAATTAACAAATAAAATAAAAGAACATCAAAACACATTTTATCAAAGAAAGAAAGAAAAAAAAACTCGTTCGTTAATAAAATGTCTCGAATTTTACTTTTAATCCGTTGCCAGTTGTTAATTATAAATATAGAAAATGCTCTCGTGAATGAAAAAATTTTGTAAACAAAAAAAAAATCGTCTGCCAAAAAAATAATAATAATAAATTCAAATAAATAAATAAATAAATAAACAAAAAAATCGTCTGCCCAGTCAGTCATTTTTTTCTGAGCCTGCATTTCCGCCATGTTTGCGGAGCCGGAGTCGGAATCAGTCCTCACAGAAGATTTTTCAGAAAAGTACTTTACATACATTTTTTATAAAAACCATTTTATTACAAAGTTAGTTTGAAGGAAATCCGCCTTTAAGTTCAGAATCAACATTCAATTTAAATTTCCCAGTAGGAGCTCATGTTAAAATTTTTTCTGAACGGTTCACCATTGAGAACGAAAAATGGTTCAAATTGAAAAGTGAAATATGGGAATGAGCCTCTCCGAGATCTTTCGAACAAAAAAAAGTTTATTCAATTCGGACGGTTCACTTAAAAGTTATTAGGTGGGGAAAGGTTGCTTGAACGGTTCAATGTTGAACGAAAAAATGTTCAAATCGGAAATTTAAAAACTGGAATGAAGTATTCTTGGTAAGATCTTTCGAACAAAAAAAAAGTTTATTCAATTCAGACGGTTCACTTTAAAGTTATTAGGTGGGGAAAGGTTGCTTGAACGGTTCAATGTTGAACCAAGAATGTTCAAATTTAAAATTTAAATACGGTAATGAAGTATCCTTGCCGAGATCTTTCGAAAAAAAAAAAGTTTGTTCAAATCGGACGGTTCACTCAAAAGTTATTAGGGGTGAGAGCTTGTTTGAACGGTTCAATGTTGAACGAAAAATTGTTTAAATAGAAAATTTAAAAACGGGAATGAAGTATTCTTGATACGATCTTTCGAACAAAAAAAAGTTTGTTTAAATCGGACGGTTCACTCAAAAGTTATTAGGTGGGGAAAGGTTGCACCATTGAGATTATTTGTTCTTTTTAGTTTTTAGAATTGTTTTTTAAAAGATGCCTAATGTTTTTTTTCACTAAATGTTATGCATGTAAGACATGGTGTGCTTGCTTGTATTTTATTATTCGGTAAAATTGGAACTTCATTCGGCATATTGATAATTTTCCTCCTCCCAAAAATTTTAGTTCGGTACGCCTCTGCTGCCCCGGGAAAATTACAACGGCTCATTTGGAAAGAGACCACAAGACAAGTAAAGTAATACATGGAATGTCGTACACAATACTGCACATTACTTTGGGAGCGTTTTCAATAGCTAATTTGGAAACATTCCATTTACAAAGCAGAATACCACACAGGATACACAACGCAACTACTTGATAACGCGTAGTATTCAAATAGTCCACTCCCGATTATCCGCGGAATCGGGTGGCACGGGTGCATATAAGCTACCTTTACCCGTATAGAAACCTGGGGAAATTTCCAGCCAATCCAAAGCCATTTCCAATACGTTGAAAGACACGCCCCCGTATGACGTCGGTCAAAAGCTATTTTTCATGCGTCCCAGTGTATTTCCAGATTGTCTTCTGCTGAATGCAAATTAGCATTTGAAAATAAGAACTTTAATTGAATGCGGCTGACGAAAACAGTTTTTTTATTTCGATTCAATTTCATCCTTCAAAGAACAAGTAAATGCTTCTGTAGATAACAGATTGCTTCGCTATGATACTTCGAAATGAAAATATGTGTCGCCATCTATATCGAAAAATATGAATTTTTTACTAATTTAAATTTAAATCACTTTTTGAGTTATTGTCAAGGTAAAAAGCGAATTTGACAATTTTTCATACTCTTAATAATTTTTAACGCATTTAAAACATATCTTTATAATGAAACGATTGACATTTGAGTTAATGATCAATATTTCTCAGATGTGAATAATTAATTTTCACTGCTTATAATATTGTTTACATTTTCACTAGTTTCGTTCTTGCTGATTTTATTAATGAACGCCAATTAACACCCAAGAATGGGATATTTAGTAGATTATTTCATGTAACCATGCCTGCGATATTACTATTTACATCAACACAGATTTTCACGAAACTTTTAAAAACCTTTTTTTTTTTTTTTTTTTTTTTTTTACCACCGTTAATTGATTTTGAAACAATTTCTCACTAACAGTTGGTAAGTAATTTCGGAAATTCGTTAAAAAGCACTTAAACAGTGGTAAAATAGCTCATTTTCAGAACGATTTCGTGTTTATTTTATTTATTACTTAAATACTTTTTGAAAAAATAAATGAAGAAACGAATCAAATAAAATTTATTTTTAAATAAACGCATAAAGTTGAAACTGAAAAATTCGATGTTTTTTTTTAAATATGTGTCGCCATCTATATCGAAAAATATGATTTTTTTAAAAAGCGAATTTGACAATTTTTCATACTCTTAATAATTTTTAACGCATTTAAAACATATCTTTATAATAAAATTATTGACATTTGAGTTAATGACCAACATTTCTCAAATGTGAACAATTAATTTTCACTGCTTGGGATATTGTTTACATTTTCACTACTTTCGATCTTGTTGACTATTGTGCATCTATTTTACAGTATTAACTTCTTTTGTGTAACTTTATATTCCTAATAAATTATCATTAGCTCACTGTTCGCTTTGAAGTATATGTATAATTTTCTTAAGCAATTTATTGTTCATTATTGATCAATTTTTATACTTTTAAATTAGCTGAAAAGCATTTTTTAATTTATTTTAAAATTCAACTTTTTACAATTCTTTCTTTTTTATTTTTTTAGAAAAAAAAAAAACTATGACTTCGATGTATTTGAATGAATGCATTAACCCTTCACTGCACGGTGTGCCAGATCTGGCACAAACCAAATAAACCCCCATATATTCCTATGATTTTTGAATGCAGTTAAACTGAGCTTTGTGCCCCTTCTGGAACATTGCTATAACAGTTTAGTGTGATTTTTATGCACTAGTTAGTTGTACTAGTCTAGGTATTACAGTTCTTGCTTTTGAAAGAAAGATGGTCTGCATTTCCGTTAGAAGTGTGCTTAGTCATTATTTCCTTTGTTCTAAAAATGCTTAAATACACTTAGTGGAAAGTTTGTTTATACCACTTATGGCACAAAACACATTGTAGATTATTACACTTATCGGTATACAAAGCATATGCTATGTGCTTTGTGCCATATATAGAACAAACAATTAAAACATCATTTTTG
Source organism: Uloborus plumipes (assembly GCA_038373865.1). Taxonomy (NCBI): domain Eukaryota; kingdom Metazoa; phylum Arthropoda; class Arachnida; order Araneae; family Uloboridae; genus Uloborus; species Uloborus plumipes. Next base: position 45,579 of record JAXGGA010006510.1, read on the forward strand.
GTGCATATTTTTAAGATTAATTTTTTTCTTCATTTTTCCGTAACTCAGGGCTATTAAAAAGGTAACAAATGATTTGTTTCATGAAAATATAAAAAATCGTGCAGTGAAGGGTTAATTTTACCCAAAATGTTTTATTAACTGCTGATCTCTTCATGACTCTAATCTAAAATTTTTTAGATATGTGCATTGAAATACATTAAAAAGGAACCATTGTTTTAAAAAATTTCAAGATTGTTTAAAAAAAAAAACATCGAATTTTTTCAGTTTCAACTTTATGCGTTTATTTAAAAATAAATTTTATTTGATTCGTTTCTTCATTTATTTTTTCAAAAAGTATTTAAGTTATAAATAAAATAAACGCGAAATCGTTCTGAAAATGAGCTATTTTACCACTGTTTAAGTGCTTTTTAACGAATTTCCGAAATTACTTACCAACTGTGAGTGAGAAATTGTTTCAAAATCAATTAACGGTGGTTAAAAAAAAAAAAAAAAAAAAAGGTTTTTAAAAGTTTCGTGAAAATCTGTGTTGATGTAAATAGTAATATCGCATGCATGGTTACATGGAATCTCATTTTCAAATGCTAATTTGCATTCAGCAGAAGACAATCTGGAAATACACTGGGACGCGTGAAAAATAGCTTTAGACCGACGTCATACAGGGGCGTGTCTTTCAACCTATTGGAAATGGCTTTGGATTGACTGGAAATTTCCCCAGGTTTCTATACGGGTAAAGGTAGCTTATATGCGGCACGGGTATCGCGAATAATCCGAAAAAACCAAAAAAATAAGGGGTAAAGAAGATAAAAAATGTCTTTTGCTTAACCCATTTATGCCCAAGTTTTTTTTAACAATTTTTTTCAATTTTTATCTGCTTAAAACTCTTACTTGGAATGGTTTACATACATTTTAGGCTTAAAATAGTTCGCCGTTGCCATATTTATTAAGTTATTTAATGTCCTGTTTATGGGATATTTTGCAGATATGTGAGCAAAATACGACCTTACTTGACTTTACTTTTGCAAAGTAACATTACAGAAGGCATCTCTGATCAATTTTAAGCAAATCATTTTAAAATAGTTTAATTTTATGAAAAATAAGTTCGCAAAAAAAATTACTTCTGCTGGATCGTTGCTTGACTGATTTGTCTGAAAATAGCTGTCAATAAATAAACTCTGATGTCCAAATAGTAGCTCTAACTGGTTTTCTCAAGAAGAAGGACTATTTAACTTGTGAAAAACAGCTTTAGTAAAATGATATACCCATTACAGGTTTTTGTATGCAGTAACTAACAAGCGTCCCGTTTTTAGGCTACTGGGTGTACGATGCTTGTCCGTTCAATTGCTGTTACTTAAAAAATAACCTTGAAACGGGGGACATCTTTAGCATTTTGAATAAAAGTATTTATTTTACAATATGTACAGGCAGCTTCTTGGCTAGCAAACAAAAACATGTAAATGATTTGCAGTTGATTACTGGCATTAAATTGAAGATAACTTCATAAAGAATTGCAATTGAAATTAGATTCTATTTTAACACAAAAAAGTTCTTGCAGTAAGAATAACAGTTCTTGAATAATATAAAAGTTTACTTAACTTTTGCAGGCTTCTTTGAATAATTCCCTTCAATAGGGAACGAATTGCGTAGGTTTTGAGTTCCCGGTAATACGGGTTGAATAGAATGATAGTTTACTACGGGTGGTCCGCTTAGCTTGGGACACCGCACGCAGGATTCGAATGAACTGAAGTTTCTCGTCTTTTCTCTTGCGCAACTCGCGCCTTTTTATACTAAAGTTCTTAGCCGTCAGCCACATGCAATTTGCATGTGGCGGCGAAGGCATGCTTTTCTTACGGCAGCGGAGACTGATTTGCATCCGGGGACGGAGATTTTTCTCGTGGCTGCGGCGACTGTTTTGCATATGGACTGGAACACGCAGGAGATTGTCCATGCTCCCCCGCGTTGGATGACAATCCAAAGGACTCCTTGTCAACTGGCAATACAACTATTCTGGATAGCGGCCTCTTGTAGACTGCAGAGGAGGTCTTTACTTCGACGACTCGGATCAAACCATCATCTCCTGGATAAACTTGAGTAATCCGGGCGAGGCTCCAGTGCAGGGGTGGTCGGTTGTCATCTCTCAGCAACACCAGTTGACCCACTTGGACGTTTGAAGTCTCCTTTCTCCACTTAGATTTGGCTTGCAGCTCGTTGAGGAATTCCTTGCTCCATCTCTGCCAAAATAGATTTCTGAGGTTTTGAATTATTTTGAATCTACAAGAAAAAGTAGAATTAGTAGGTTCCGAATATTGTTCAGGGAAAGACTGCAGGGGTACACCGATCAAAAAGTGTCCCGGTGTTAGGGGTTGTAAGTCCATCGGATCTGCAGACAAAGGAGTTAAAGGCCTGCTGTTCAAACAGGCCTCAATTTGCACGAGTAGCGTTGTCAGTTCTTCAAAATTAAGAATAGCTGATTGAGCGACCTTCACTAAATGTCTCTTCATAGATTTTATATTTGATTCCCATAATCCTCCAAAGTGAGGTGAGATGGGAGGTATGAAGTGCCAGCTTATCCCCTCTTCTGTTGCGTAATTTTGAATCTTCTCCGAGGAACAAATAAGAGCTTGATAGTATAAGAAATTTTTCGCACCCTTGAAATTTGTAGCATTATCGCTAAAAATGTCAGAAGGCTTTCCTCTTCTTCCGATAAATCTGCGAAGGCAAGCCAAAAAAGCTTCAGTGCTGAGATCTGATACAACTTCGAGATGAACCGCTTTCGTGGTGAAACATACGAATAGCGCTATATAGCTTTTCAATTTTACCTTTGATCGCTTGAGATTTGGTTTGGTAGTTACGGGGCCGGCGAAATCACACCCAACCTTGAGAAAAGGTCTTGACGGAATTACTCTTTCCTTGGGTAAATTACCCATCAATTGTTTTGAATTCATAGAATTAGCTTTTAAACATACGATGCATTTCCGGATAATATTTCGAACTGCATTTCGACCTGAGATTATCCAATATGTTTCTCGAATTAAAAATAGAGTAGTTTGAACTCCTGCATGCAACGCTTTTTGATGAAAATATTCAATAAGAAGTTTTGTAAAATGATGATCTTTAGGAAGCAAAACTTGATGTTTTTGATCTTCACGCAAATTGGAATGTTTTAGTCTACCTCCAACTCTGAGGATTAAATTTTCATCTAGAAATGGACTTAGAGGTAAAAGCTTATGTGTTGAATGTAGAGATTGATCATTTTTTAATTTACGAATTTCTAAGTTGAACTCTTCATTTTGTACAATTTTAATTACACGAAAAATAGCTTCAGATTTTTCTTCAGTTTTTAGAAACCCGAATTTGCGCTTGTCTAATTTAACCTTGCAGTTATTTATGAATCTTAGACACCAGGCAGTAACCCGTATTAGTTTAAGATAACTTGAATAATTTCGAATGAAAGTCTCTGAATCTTCAGCTTTCGAATAAGAAATCACGATGTCTGATTTTTCTTCGTTTTGATCCGATTCTATATTTGAGAAACACAACGCGTTTAAATGGATATTGAAATTGGGATCGGAAAGCCAAACTGGACCTTTCCACCAAAGTTCATGTTCTTTCAGCTTAGAAGGCATAACCCCTCTTGTAGCACAGTCTGCAGGGTTATCTTCACTATTCACGTGAAACCAATTTTCCACTGGAGTTAATCTTTGAATTTCGGATACTCGATTTGATACAAATACTTTCCATCTACGCGATTCTGAATTAATCCAGTCTAAAACTATTTGTGAATCTGTGTAGAAGTAATCTTGGGTTGTTAGAATTAAAAGTCTGCTCTTTATGCTTTTGTACAAGCGACTCAATAATACTGCGGAACAAAGTTCCAATCTGGGCAAAGTTATTTTCTTTAGAGGGGCTACTCGAGTTTTCGCAACTAGAAAACTAACTCTTATCTCGCCGTTTTCCAAATGAAAACGTAAATAAATGATTGCTGAGTAAGCCTTTTGAGACGCGTCACAAAATCCGTGAATTTCTACGGATTTTGAGTTTGAAGATTTGCTTTTCAAACTTCGCGGAATTTGAATTTCTCGCAAGTGCATAAGTTCCGATGCGAAATTTTGCCATTTACGTTCAATCTTGCTAGGTAAATTTTCATCCCAGCCTATTTTTTCTGACCATAGTTCTTGAATTAATAGCTTTGCTATTATTGTTGTAGGGGATAGAAATCCAAGTGGATCATAAATTTTTGCTATGTTAGACAGTAATTGCCGTTTATTTTTTACTTCACTTGGCGGCTTGATTTGTATTTTAAAGTTGTCGGTTACTGGATCCCATTCTATTCCCAGTACCTTTATGGTTTGTTCTTCCCCCATGTCTTTCGGATGAATTGTTGCTTTTAAGTTTTCGGGCAAGAATTCTATTACTTCCGGATCACTTGACAACCACTTACGCAAAGTAAATCCACCCTTTTTCATTAATTCGTTCATTTCAAACACGATATTTTTAGCTTCTAATTTCGAATCTGCCCCTGTTAGAAGATCATCCATGTAAAAATCCCTCTTTACAATTTTTGAGACTTTAGGAAATAAAAACTGCTCATCTGTAGCAAGTTGCTGAATTGTTTTCACTGCTAAATAGGGTGCACACGCTGTGCCATATGTGACTGTCAAAAGTCTGTAGTCCTTGATTTCGCGAGTTGAATCTGTTCGCCATACAATTCTTTGGAAATCGCAATCTTCCTTCGAAACTCTTATCATTCTAAACATTTTCTCAATGTCCGCAGTTAGTGCGATGGAATGAGTTCGGAAATTCGTTAGAATAAAACTTAAATCAAGTTGAAGTTTAGGCCCCTTATGTAAAATATCGTTTAGTGATAGATTAAGTGTGGTTTTAAGGCTAGCGTCAAACACAACCCTGAGCTTGGTCGTGTCACTTTGCTCTCGAATCACACCGTGATGTGGCATATAGAAAGACTTAGAATTAACATTTTCATTTTCGGGAACTAACTCCATATGATTTAAATCAATGTATTCTTGCATAAAACCTTTGTATTGTTCAGCAAATTTTTGGTCTTTTTCAAATCTCTTTTCTTGAGTTAAAAACCTCGTAACTGTTTTATTTCTTGATTCACCTAAGTACAGCTCCTTTTTAAAAGGTAACTTTACCGTATATCTCCCGCTATTGTCCCGTTTCGTCGTATTTTTGTAGAAATTTTCGCATGCTCTTTCCTCGTTATTTAAACTGTCCTGATCTTCATCTGGAATTGAATTTAACTCTCAGAACCTTTGGAGGTTTAAATCCAATTCTTGATTTACGTTAGTATTAGCTATGTAGTTTGTTGATTTGGGGGAATATGAGGAAATTTTTCCCATTAGCAGCCAACCTAATTTAGAATTTAATGCACCTGGAGAATTATGTGTGCTTTTTATTTGGTCACCTTCTATGAGGTCCAGGAAAACATCAGCTCCGATAATTAAATCAACTGGCCTTGAAATGTAGAACTGCGGATCTGCTAATTTTAAATCTTCAAGATTGGACCAGTCTGTCCTTTTCATATTACAGTTTGGTAAGTTCATAGTTAGTGTTTTAACTACTAATGCATCCATAAAAAATTTATTTGAATTAAAATAGGGGGTGAATTCTAATTTTACGATTTGATTAGATTTACTTAGGATTGAATTTCCTATTCCTTTTATGGTGCAATTATAAGTGCTTGAATTAAGTCCTAACTGTTTAAAACAATCTTCTGATATCAGCGTATTTTGAGATCCACAATCAATGAGAGCTCTACAGTCTTGAAAACCACCTGTAGCGTCTTTTATTTTAATCATAGCTGTGGTTAAAAGGGTGTTCTCACATTTACTAGTACTCGAAAGAGATACAGCATTTGAATTTTGACCTTGCGATAGGTCAGAATTAGAAATTTCATTCTTCGAATTGAATTCTGTTGCAATAGTGTTAGCTTTATTGGGTTGAGAATGAAGCAAAGTGTGATGCCTTTTCGTACATAACTTGCAATGAAAATTCACTTTACAATTCAGAATATCGTGATTATCGCGCAAACAATTAAAACAAAGTTTGCGTCTTTTAACGAATTCTATTCTATCCCGACAGTTCAATGCCAAAAACTTGGGGCATCTAATTATCGCATGATTCGAATTGCAATAACTACAATTTGTGACTTTAACATCTGCAGCTTTATTAGATGTTGTATTAGTATAACTAAATGTTTGAGATTTAGATTTTTCTTCCTTCGTGAAAGAATCTTTTGAATGGTGTAAACTTCTGGTGTTTAGTTCTAAGAATTGCATGAATTTTTTGTAGGAAGGAAACTCGTCACCTTCTAAAGTTAGTTCCCACTGTCTTCTAATGTTTTCGTCTAGGCGTTTTTGAAGAAAATGTAGGGTCACCCAGGGTCACCTGGTCAAAAGGCATTAACATCCAATTATCACAAAATCTATCTAAGTTAGAGTTACAAATTTTGGTATAGAGGAAGCACATTGGGATGTCCCATCGAATAAAATATTCATGCTATCAACAATACATAATGAACTTGAATAATTGTCGTTAATTAGTGACCAGGAATTACCCCAGAGATGGGGTAATTCCTGGCCACTTACGGGGCAATTATTGGTCACTCACATGATTGATGCAAATACATACATTTTGTAAGCATATTATTAATACAAGTTATTAAACTAATTAGATAAAGAATTTATTTATATATATAGCTAATTAAACACTGTATTTAGTTTTTTTAAGGAAGAATGCAATTTTTTTCAACATAATATCTTTACTTAATAAAACTTAGCCAAAATACTTTTTGTACACTTTGTATGCAATAGCTACAGCTTTTATATCTGTTGTGAATGAATCTTCATCTACCAAATAAATAGGTCCATAAAAAATATGGTGCACATGCACCATACACACTGAGCACGTGCTTCTGTTTTTTATGAACAGGTTAAGGTGAACAGTTAAGTGAATAGTACAATGCAGTTACAGTTAAGCATTTTTCTTAGTATAATTAAGAATAATTATTAAAATTTATAAACTAATTGAATGAAATTTAACAAAGAAAAATTCAGTATATTGTATACTTATCATTAACAGATAAGAATGTTACATTGCGGTTACAGTTAACTTTGCAGTTAAGGTTCACAGAGTTACAGATAGTTTAAATCAATGACATATGTCAATACTAGGCGAAATAATAATTCATAAATATTAAAAAAAGGACTGACCAGGAATTACCCCACTGACCAAGAATTACCCCAGTAACCAGGGGCATTATTTGGAGCCTTAGTGCAAATTATTCAAAACAATAATGGTAAATCCAAAACTATTTTTCAGTAACTGACATAGTATCTAATTCAACCAAAAAGAGAAAAAAGTAAAATATTCAGAAGTTTGAGTTTGATCACGATCTTTGTAAAAATGTATCAAAACTAAGGCCAATCTTGTTTTACGAAATTTAACAAGCGATTTTAAAAATATTTTTTTTTTCAAACTAAATACACAGTCACGTCATAATTAAGTAATGAATTACAATGAAGATAGTTCAGAGTACCTCTGTGATTTTTTTTCATTTTGCTGAAGGATTATTAAGACATAAAAAGGACTGTGACCAGGAATTACCCCAGAAACTTGCTGACCAGGAATTGCCCCGGGTGACCCTATTAACATTATCTCCGATAGTTTGTCAAGTTTTAGACCTAGCGTGTTTAAATTTCGTACTGACTCATTGCAACAGTCTATCATTTCATGCAGAAATTTTGAAGACATCTTGCCGAATTTAATACTAAATAGCTTTATACATAAAGAATATGCGAGTTCTCGCTTATTGTCATAGCGTTTGGAAAGTGTTTCCCAAGCTTGAATATAGTTTGCTTCCACAATTGGAAACCCTTTAATTAATCTAAGTGCTTTTCCCGATACTGCAGCATTTAAATATTGCAATTTTTGGCAATCGTTTAATGCAGTGTTCGAATCAATAGCTGACGAAAAAACTTGTTTAAAACTTATCCAGTTTTGAATATCCCCGTCAAATGTGAGTAAATTGAATTTAGGCAATTTGATATTAGCCTGTGGTTCTGGTGATTTATTAGGCGGACTAGCGATACCCGCACGGCTTTGCCCGTGGTATAAAATGAAAAGTTCATTTGTAAAATAATTGATATAGCAGAAAAAAACACTATTTTAGTTATAATTCAACTATAATTCCTTCAAAGTATGATATAAAAATCTGGTATGGACCCCACACTACTTCCTTTTACGTGTAAATTTCTTAGTAGATGCCTTAAGTGTTAAAATAGTGCTTGGAGTGAGCAAGATTACAGTTCAAGCATTTACATCCCTAGTTTGCCACGAAACAATGCAAAAAAATGTTTTACAATGATTAATCTACTAAATATCACCGATTTTAACATCATCCAGTGGATTTTTCGGAAAATGTCGCCAATAGCGCCAAATTGAACCCAAATCAGAAAAAAAAATCGCCACATTTGTCACCAACTTGGCGTCAAACACTTGGTCGCGCCAATTCATATCACTTTTGTCTGCATTGAAATTAACACTGATTTACCCCATAAAAGGAGTAAAACACCCCCTTGGGGACATTCGAATGCAACAGAACCAACTCACAGAAACCAACAGACATCTTACCAAAGTTTAAAAGAAGAAGAAAGTTTTCTTATCTAACTTCAAAAAGAAAATAACACATTTTCCGAAATGACACGCTTTAGAAAGAGCGTTGAAATATCGCAATTTATACGATATTATTGAAGGTTCTTGGCGCTATTTAAAAAGTCGCCAATTTAGTAGCTAATTTGGGATACCTGGGGTAATTCTGAACCCCTATCCCTTCCATAAATAAAGAAACTTACGTAATCTCACTTTTGTGAAAGAGAAATTGTCGCCAAATGTTGAGGTATTCTCTATGAAGCTGATTACTTTTTGGCAATCTGAAATCAATTTGAATATTATATTTGGCGCTAAAAGTACACCATTCCTTAAGGCGTTAAAATAATTTCCAACATTGCGGTATATCATAGCAAATAGTTTGGACATGAAAACGAACCATTGATTGGATGTTTGGCGAGAAAATATAGTAACATACTTTGATTGAAAACAGCAATAGGTATAACGAACAAAATAGTGTTCGTCTGGAAAATAATGCATGCCATCTAAGCCTCTACAAATCTAAAGGAGTTCCGAAATATGAAACTGAATCTCATTTGTTTTTAAAAAAAGATTAATCTATTAATCAAATACCTTTTTTATTTTTTATACTTGAGATAGTTATTGGGAAAACTTCCATTATTGGGGGCTCTTGGCGCGATTCAAAAGATCGCCAAATTTACGGTAGCAAGCAATTCCAACTATCTGCCAGAGAGTTGAGTTGATACACTAAATACTCGATTGGATTGATGAAAGCCTTCGAAAATGGCGTTTTAAATTGAAATTACAGAGACAGAATCAGGTCTAAAATTGAGATAAAAAAATAACTACTCATCGGATTTTGTTGAAACTGGTCTCTAAACCTTCCCAGTACCAAAAGGAACAAACGGTGAAAATTTCAGGCAAATCTCCCGGGTAGTTTCTGAGATCTTAGGGAACACACATATATACACATTTACCAACATTCATTTTTATATATATAGATTAGCAGCGTTTTCCCCTATTTTAAAGTTGAAAAGTATTCTTTGAATTTGACTTTTGGCAACTCTAGCTCCGCAACAATGAAAAATTGAAAGTGAAAGTTTATAAGTTGGATCCAAAGTGGTGAAACTTCATCTTGATGCGTCAGCCTCTGTCTATATAGCGGCTTTAATCTATAATATACTCGGTTATTTTGAAATAAGCGTATCAAATTTAGAAATTTTGCTCCGTCTCCATGGAAACCGTACGAAAGAAAACGGCTCCACTCTTTTTTATGCACTGCTGTTGAGGCATCGCATTTATTTTACGTTTATGAAATTAGGCTTACTCTTTTATTTATATCCTCATGTCTCAGTTATTTCTAAACGTTTTTTAACAAATCTATAGTCATACATAAATTAAAAATTTCTACATGTTGTGCTTTATTAACGTTGATTTTTCAATGGACTAATAGTTTACGCACAAAGCAATTTTAACCGTTTGCACTTTTAACCATTGTTGCAATCGCTAAGTGGGGGAAAAGTCCATAGCGCCGTGACTACGACAACCATCAGGGGAAAAGTGCGGAGAGTGGGAAATTAATTTTACTTTGAGCCGCCCCCTCTCATTATACTCGGTATAATAATATAAAGCTGGAGAGTTGAGAGCTGAGTTTGTTTGAACGCGCTAATCTCTCAGGAACTACTGGTTCAAGTTGAAAAATTCTTTTTTTGTTGAATAAAACAGTGGGTTTGCAGGCTATATAACATTACGCTATCTGTAAGGAGTTATTATAGTTCAAAAATAATAATGGTCGAAAGTCCGGGCGGATTAGTTTCTACTCTTCTCGAGAGTAGACGTTCATTAAAAGTATTGTTTTGGTAACTGTCTCTAGAGGGCGCTGGCCGACAATGGGGTTGACTTGAATTTTGCGTTTACCGGTTTTTTTTTTTTTTTTTACTATATGTTCATCATTTTCATATAATATCGTAGCGTACTGTAAATAGTTTTTAGATTGTTGTCTTATTAACGCGACGAAACCACGGGGCACAGCTATGCCCTAATAAAGGTTTTTGAAGTAACAACTTAGGTCCATTATGTTATAATACAAAGGAATTCTTTTTTCTCATTTTTTGTTCAAGTTTTGTTATTTTTTTGCTCAGATATAGTCCGTGAAACGCCGGGCTACGCAGCTAGTTCAGATACATCGTGCTTATCCTTAGTATTTAGAAGCATGATACATTTGAAAAAAAAATTGAGTTATATTTGAAATTAGGAAAAAAAGTTATATTTCTCAAAAAAGGTGTCTTTTTCTAATCAATAAACGGAATTTTGGTATGTTTTCACACATAAAAATTCATTTCAGACAACTTTTGAACAACGTTGCAACTTTTTCTTTATACTCTAAGAAAAAGAAAATTAAAATATTTATTTCAGTGTTGCGGCAGTAACCTTTTTTCGAAATGTTTTATAATTGGTGTATCACCAGTCATAACAGGTTGATGCTGCTCTCTATCAAGTACTCTCACGAGGTTTTTAGTGTTCCTCAAGCTTTAATATAGCATTTGGCGAGGATAAGCTATTTGCTGCCAACTTGAGTAAATTTTATGTTGAACTTATTGAAGGTTATTTTGAACGAAGAATGCTTAGACAAAAATAAACAAATGGTATCCTTATCCTTGTTTGAGAACAGTATTCGTATAACTAAAAATGTTATTAAATTCCGTTGCACGTTAACAATAAAGCCGAACATGGCGACGTGGCACGTTTGCGTAAGTTCTTACTGCGTAAACGTGCCACAGCTGTAATTTTATATACTATTCTGCATATCATAAATGTTCTTTATTTTATTGATGGTGAGACATTACGTTCAAAAACTAACATAACTAAGTCAGGTGTCAAAATAATAAAAAATACCGTTCTGTAACTGAGACTGCGTAAACGTGCCACGGCTGTAATTTTATAGACTATTCTGCATATCATAAATGTTCTTTATTTTATTGATGGTGCGACATTATGTTCAAAAACTAACATATGTCAGGTGTCAAAATAATAAAAAATACCGTTCTGTAACTGAGACTGCGTAAACGTGCCACGGCTGTAGTTTTATAGACTATTCTGCATATCATAAATGTTCTTTATTTTATTGATGGTGCGACATTATGTTCAAAAACTAACATATGTCAGGTGTCAAAATAATAAAAAATACCGTTCTGTAACTGAGACTGCGTAAACGTGCCACGGCTGTAATTTTATAGACTATTCTGCATATCATAAATGTTCTTTATTTTATTGATGGTGAGACATTATGTTCAAAAACTAACATAACTAAGTCAGGTGTCAAAATAATAAAAAATACCGTTCTGTAACTGAGACTGCGTAAACGTGCCACGGCTGTAGTTTTATAGACTATTCTGCATATCATAAATGTTCTTTATTTTATTGATGGTGAGACATTATGTTCAAAAACTAACATAACTAAGTCAGGTGTCAAAATAATAAGAAATACCGTTCTGTAACTGAGACTGCGTAAACGTGCGACGGAACATGGCAGGTTTGCGCAACATAAACCTAAAATTTTTTTTTTTTGACGCTTAAAAATTCAAACAAGGAAAAAAACCGAATGTACAAACTTCAATTTTATTAGCTGCTTTAACCCTCCGGCGGTCCAGCAGTTCCAGAATTACATGCTAAATGGACGGGATAAGACGTAGAACCGTCAGTGGGTTAAAGACCATAACGTCTAAAATTTCCTAAATTGAAACATGAAAATTAGAAGATTCACTGGAAAAAAAAAATCCGCGTAAACGTGCCCCGGTCAAACCTTATATCCTAACAATGGTGGTTCGAAAAATACAGTTCAAGTAGAAAGTAAAACTACCTGTATTGCAACAATGTTTTACAAAAAGTCTTCGTATTGTTCGTTCCATATTATTACAAAAGATCGGTTTTCGAATCAGTACTGTGAAAATTTTCAAGTAGTTAGGAGCAAAAGAATTTCACTGCGTAATAAGACATCTACACATATTTTTTTCAATGAATTTTGACTGTCCGCTTAACATTAAGTTTCTTCGGCAAATAGTGAGGGTAAGTCCGAAATATTTTATCCTATTTTATAATCTTCATAGAATAAAGCCGTGTGTCTAATTTTTGTTGATTCAGTAGCTCTGGTCAGGCTCGTGAGAACAATTGAGAATTTGCACATACCGTGTAATGTTTATCTATTATACCGTTGGTTCCAAGAAATATTCGATTAAGTGAATAATATTTCTTGGAACCGACAGGGGTATTCGATTAAGCGTTGATCTTTAACATTGCGTCTATGGAATGGCTTCAAGGATGTATTATTCGTATAAGCGGGTATTCGTTTATCAGTTTCTCGATTAAGCGGAGACGACAGTGTATACTAGCAGTACCCACACGGCCTGCGCTAGTGCTGTAAATTGAAGAAAAAAAAATCATTGGAGCTTGTGTATAATTTTCTCCCCCCCCCCCCGAAAGATAAAAAAGAATCTGATTCGTTCACTTAAACGTGCACACATAGTTTACAAAAGCTGCAAACGTATTTCAACGCAGTAATAGAAAGTCCTAACATGAAGACAACTCATAACTCCGCCCTCTACAGAAATGAGCACTTATTTTCAATATATTTTATACTTCGCAGCAGTTTAACTTGGCAGTGACGTCACTACGGGCGGAGCCAACAGCGTGACGTTAGCCTATGAAAAACGAACTAGATAAAACGTCACAGCCTACTTGGCGAATTAGAGGAGCCCGCTGACTGCTTGTGAGCTCTTATTGGCTCCGCCCGTAGTGACGTCACTGACAAGTTAAGTTGCTGCGAAGTATAAAAGCATTCATAACCACCGTAGCTAAACGTTAGAGTTAAATAATTAAGTAATAACTTACAGCTGACCAATCTGAAAGATATTACAATAAAAAAAAACAAAATACATCACGAAGTTGACATGTACCGTCTAAAAATATTAACGATAGTTAATACTAAAGGGGGAAAAACAGTTTAAAAAATAAATACTACGAGGGCTGTCTGAAAAGTTTCCGACCTAACATGGATCAAATATTTTTATCATCCAAACTGGCTGTTACTTTTTGATATAGTCTCCTTGTAAGTCCACACACGTCACCCAGTAATGCTCCCATCCTTTTAACCCATCCAAAAGTAGTGATGAAAATGTGTCCTCAAAAAAGCTGTTGATAAAGTTTATGACCTCCTCATTTGAAGAAAACCTTTGTCCTCCGAGTGCTTCTTTCAGCTTAGGGACCAAGAAAGGGTCGCTTGGGGCCAGGTCTGGTAAGTAGGGTGGGTTTTCAACGATTTCGAGCTTTAACTCGTGAATTTTGGCCATTGAAACCACTGATGTGTGAGCAGGAGCAGTTTCTTGATGAAAAAAAACTTTTTTCTTTTTCAAATGCGGTTGTTTTTCTTCTATTTCCTTCTTTAATTTGTCAAGGAGAGTAGAATAGTATTCTCCTGTTACGGTTTTTCCCATTTAAGGTAGTCACTGAGTATTTCTCTATGGCTATCCCTGAAAACGGTCGGCATCACTTTTCCTGCAGAAGGAGCTGTTTTGGCCTTTTTTGGAGCTGTTCTCACTTTGCAGTCAATTGTTTTGATTGCATTTTTGTTTCTGGAGTGTGCTGATGAATCCAGGTTTCATCCACAGTGATAAGTCGTCAGAAAAACTCTGGTTCATTGTGCCAGAATTGCGTTGCAAATGTTCATTCGGACACGTTTCTGGTCAAATTGAGAAAATGCGGCAGTCAAAGTGCAGCCAGCTTCCGCGTGCTTAATTTCTCATTTAAAATGTGGCATGCGCATTCCTTAGAGATATTCATAGTTTCTTCTATCTAGCTCACCTTCAATCTGCGTCATCCAGCACCATTTGATGAGCTTTAGCAATGTGTTTATCAGTGGTAGCAGTTTTAGGTCGACCTGAGCGTTCATGAACACTCTAGCTGGTACGGTCACGTTTAAATTCCGCCACCCAAAATTTGACTGTTGTAGACGATGGTGCAGAGTCCCCATACGCAGAGTCCAACTCCTTTTTAATTTGTGCAGGCGTATTTCTTCTTTAAAACAAGTGTCGAATCAGAGCTTGATATTCGATTTTTTTCCATTTTCAAAAAAACTGTTAGAGCAACTCACTAGTATGGCTGTCACGCACACAATTTGAACTAAAAATAGCCAAAACTACGGTTCCAAGTTTCCAAAAGACTCCTTAATAAGAACATCTTTCTTTGTTTCATAAGTTTTGCCCTTTTCATATCAAGGTCGGAAACTTTTCAGACGGCCCTCGTATATTTATACATGCAAAAAAAAAAAAAAAAAAAAAAAAAAAAAAAAAAAAACGCAATTGAATATATTTCATTCAAGAGAGTGATTCAAGAATTTCATTGGACAAGCAGGTTTAGAGACCGGTTCGAAAAAAAAAATCGACGAGTAGTTCTTTTTTTATTCCAATTTAAGTCACAATTTTTAAGTAAATCCGAAGGCTTTTATCAACTATTTTAGTGTATATGGTGTAGCATAGACTGACCAAGAGTTGTATGGTGAAAAAAAAAAAATTGGAATTTGAACTCGCATACCATGCATTATTCTGACATCTGATGTAAGTTACTATCTGAAGAGTTTTAAGTAATTTGAAGAAAATTAAGTGACAGCTCAACATCATTAAATGTTTCAAAAAAGTAATTTATGAGGTTTTTTTCCATGAAGTTTTATAACATTTACTCAACACAAAAGCATTTCTTGCAAAACGTATTTCAGCTCAGTCTTGTTTGTAAGTAGATTATTAATCTCTAAGCAATATATTTTTTATTCAAATATTATTTTGTAGGGTAAATTGTATCCCTTTATTAATAGTGCGTTCACTGCATTATTTTTAAAAGTTATGACAATGTGCGTTATAGTAACGGAAACGTAATCGCTTCAAGGCATTAGCAACTAATAAATGAATTTGGCTGATTTTTTCCGCTTTGATGGAACTGACTTTAAAGGCATTTCAGTGACTTTTCATTCATTTTTCTTTTTATTTCCACACTTATTGTCACTCACCTATTTGGTTGTATTGATAATTGGGATCTTTTTCATTATCTAATCGAACATGAATCCTTTTGAACTTTTTGCAGGAAGATTTAAATTACTGCGATTTCTTGGCGATTTTTTCAACTGTCGCTTTTTTTTTTTGTCGCCAAAAGATACGTAATAATAGTTTAGATCTTTCAGAATAAAACCAAAATAAAACTATCATCTGATATTTGTCGACCGCGCCAAAATATTAATAATCAAGACAACATTCCCAAAGTTAAAAATTTCATTTTTTTTCTATTGACCGATTCCTTAAGTAGCCGTTGAAAGAACCTTTAAAAAACCTTTTGTCAAAATGTAAAATAAAACAGATACTGAATAATGCAAACCCTTAAGTAAGACTAAAGTTACCATTAATTTGCCTTTTTGCAGAAATAATTGCCGAACTTTTCCTATTTATTTTGAAATCATTTCGAGCATGAATTTTTAGCGTCATTTATATTCAGCAGCAGTATCGCAGCATACGACGACAATTTTTCTTTGACAAAAATTAGTGACATTGGGGTGTAGACTTATCCAACTTATCCCAAGACAGTTGCCGCAAATTTGGTGACATTTCAAATTGTGCCCAAAAACCCGCAATGATTAAAGTTTCCCAAATAACCAACTCAAGTGTGTGTAATAGATTACGAGTGGCTAAATTTTTTTAACAGTTTGTACTTTAATGGCCAATTCAATTCTTCATTTTGCAATAAACTGCAAATTTGGCGACATTTTAAACCGCGCCAAAACACACCATCGTTGAATTTTAACAAATACATAACTGAAGTATAACGGGATTACAGGCGGCTAATTTTTTTAGAAACAGTTTGTACTTCAATGTCATGCAGGGAAGGCTAGACGCTATGTTCTAAAACTATATTTTTGAACAGATTTATTTGAAGCAAATGAGGTTTAATTTTAACTCTCGGAAATACTTCAGATTTGTACAGGTTTACATGTCCTGCTTTCGTTTCCAAACTAATGCAATTTTTTTCTTCCTAAACCTATTTCTGTTTTAGTTTTATGGGTAGAAATGAAGTTCGGTTTTTAATCATGTCAAAGCGGTGTGTTTTGAGTTCTTTCAGTTAAGAAAAAAAGGAAAGAAGCTATTGTTTCTCAACATTATTACCGTCCCAGGCAACGAAGGGTATTTTTGCTATTATCTATTTTTCCAGCTCCTCTTCAATACAAACTGCTGCTGTAGCATTATTAAGTTACTTTTTTATATAATAAAAATCCATTACGTAATCATGTAAATGAAAATCATTCAACAGAATGATCTCCAATATATCTAGAGAGGCTTACTACTCAAACTAACAGAGATTTTTCGTAATGCAAGTTCGAAAAAGAAAAGATTTTTTTCCCAGATGAGTGATATTTAATACTACAGAATCAAAAGAGATCTAGGGGAAACTAAGGAGACTTGACCCATGTCGGTTTTTTTACAGAAAAATAATATTTAGGGGAACTTCAGTCATATTTTTGGTTGACCAATCACATAACAGTAATTTGCAGGGAAACGCAACTTCAAAAATAACAGCGGCTTTTAAGAAATTCGGTGTGAAAAGAAACTTTACCATAAAAGTAAATTTTGAATATTTTGGAATTGATCAACTTTTTAGCTTTAAATTTTAAGGTAAAATCTTTACACAACTTAACAAACTTATTTTTGAACAAGTACACCTTAAAAAGCGCGTTTTCTCTTTTTGCAAGCAATTGCAGACTGGGTTTTGAAACGAAAACAGTGAATTCAAAGGCAGTATATAAAAACACACTAACACAGATTAAACATGAATAATGTTAAGGTTGTTCCAATGTGATATTATTGTCATTTGTGCTGTGCATATGAACTGAGTGAAATATAGGTGGAATATCATTTGTCCGAAACGTCAGTGTACTTCAGCCTATGGCCATGCAAATAGCCGGGAGGGGGCATGGTACTTACTACGGGAGTGAAAGGGGGGGGGGATCCATGCATTGGCAAAAAAAATGTGCAATTAAGCCGGTTTCGGCCCTTCCTTCGATTGGGTAGTTCAAAGGGGCCCCTCAGATGGATCGGTCTTACAGCTCCAAAATTTCTAGATAGGGCCCCGAATATGACATTGCTAGAAATTTCTCTATTAATCACTTCACACACTACAGGGTCCCCGTACCTACCACAACTCGTGGTTTAACCGGGACATAGGGCCTGAAGAGCGCTCTGTTTTTGAACCAGAACCAAAAGGGTCGAGCAAACCCTTGGCCCAGCACCCGCAGAGGTATCGTTTCACTTGGAGGATTTTGTGACCATGACATTTTTAAGGTCCACCAGCCACCATTTATGAAGACGGTGGATCTTTGATCGGTTGGGATCGAACCCGGGTCGCTCCGGTCACGAGTCCGACGCCTTACCGATCGGGCTACCATATCCCGTTATGAATCACTGCCAACAACTGTCAAGTATGGCCTTCCTTGGTCAGACCGTTTATTGCGGGGCGGCAATAGACAGCTGCAGAACGATAATTCTGGATATTAACAGCAAAAATTACTGGTACAGTCGACGCTCGTTGTAATGTCCATTCATTAAAAAGACCATCTCATTATAAAGACAGTCGGAAAAGCCTCAACTTTATCCCTATATGTTAATATAGGGACCTTATTTCTTACAATACGCAAAAAACTTTTTCCGTTACCGTAAAAAACCGAAAACTATGTCCGAATGAAATGAATGCTAACAGCAGGTGCTTAAAGCTCTTTTTCTCAGAAGTCTGCTTTTCGTTTTGCGCGAACTCTATCTCAAGAAGCTCTTAATATATTTTCATGAAACTTTTTTTGTGTCTGTCTGAATTTAAACCTCAATTTTACTTGAAAATCAAACTCAACTTGAAAGACAAAATTCCAAAATTTTGGTAAATTTTAATAGTTATGTTTACCGTTTTAATAAAAAATTAATAAACTGTTTTAAGAATTAAGGTTCAGGTCTTGAGGTAGATATCTGGCAATACTTTAAAAATAATATTAGGATAATAAAGCAGTGAGTAACCGCCCTTAAGCAAGGGCTAAGGTAGAAACAAGCAATACACCACCGACTCGGCTATTTCGATCCATGGACAGCTGTTTCGAGCTTATTTTGCTCTCATCAGCATGGAATATGAAAGTAGTCGAGTTGGAGGCAAAATTCCTCTTAGGGCCATGCTCCACATCGACGTAAAGCAGAAAAATTAGGCAGAAGCGCAAAATTTATTCAATGGTGTTCCTATGGAAAGTACCCGGTTTTTCGGTTTCTGCCTTCAGTTTCGGTCGCGTTTTACGCTGATGTGGAGCATGGCCCTTATAAAGCAAAGAGAGCCAAACAAATTGGTAGCTAATATGAAAGTAGGATAATACTTGCATTTTTCAGTACGAGAGAGTGCACGATATTTTTCAAACACGAAAAAACAGTATATTTCACTTACTTTTTTGTACTACAAAATTGTACGGTAAAATGGGGTGTATAGGAGCAGCGTGGTGATTCGGAACAAAGCTTCCTGATCATACAAAGAAATTCTTCATAAATGTACCATCGGGTATTTGGGGCAGTTTCATTTTTACTTCCTTTTACGTAGTAAAGGAAGTATTGTGATCACGAAAAAAATTTCACTCAAATTTCGGTCTAAATTTTGACTTTGCTCACCCCCAAATGAATGTCGTGTAGTTTTTTCGATCTATCAGCACGTGCATGTGTACCTAACAACATACAAACAGCCGAAAAATCAATTTCGACCACCCCCCAGTAAATTACGACGAGTTTTCTCGTGACGTCTGTGCGGCTGTATGTGCGTATGTATGTCGCATAACTCATAAACTATATGCCGTAGAAGCTTCTAGCTTGGTATGTAGGCTCTGAGGGAGGTCTAGTTGTGCACCTTCCCTTGTGATTGCATTCGAATGTTCCCAAGGGGGTCTTTTACCCCTTTTTTGGAGTAAATCAATGTAAATTTCAATACAGACTCAAGTGATATGAATTGGCGCGACCACTTGGCAAAATGTCGCCAAGCTTTTGGTCGCCAAGTGTTTGACGCCAACTTGGCGACATATCGCCAAGTTGGCGACAAATTTGGCAAAAAAATTTTTTTTGAATTTGGGTTCAACTTGGCGCTATTGGCGATGTTTTGCGAAAAATTCACTGAATGATATTAAAATCAGCAATATTTAGAAAATTAACTATTGTAAAATATTTTTTGCATTGTTTCGTGGCAGATTAGGGGAGTAAATATTTGAATTGTTACCTTGCTCACTCCAAGCACTTTTTTTAACACTTAAGGCAACTACTAAGAAATTTACACGTAAAAGGAAGTAGTGTAAGGTCCATACCAGATTTTTTTTCTAGAAAAGTAATATTATAAGAAGCAGGAAAAAAGTTTTTGTCATTCTGGCACCAATATTGGCTTTTGTGAAAGGCTGCATGCGGAACGCTAAAAAACAGTTTCCATGGCCTGTAAAACTTGGTATGTAAGTATTTCAAATTCCCTTTTATATTTCAAATATCAGAACAGTATTTTTTAATTATGCATAGATCTGAGCAACAGAGTACCACATTAGAAGAGACAACATATTTTTATTGTGGCATAAAAAAAATTCTTCATAATGACATAAGAAGGATTTGCGGGGTGAATAGGAACACTTTGTTCTGTTGTTCCAATTCAAACTTAAAGGAAACTGTTTGAAAAAATCAAGATTCTAACCAGTAGCGTAGCTAGGGACCCAGCGCCCCTGGCGAACTTGAAAAAGTGCGCCCCAGGTCGCTCTGATGGGAGGTCATTGTGAATTCCTAAAATGTCCTTACTCCAAAAATTTTGATTTATTTATTCGAAAAATTTGCAGACAATGTTGCAACCTTTTTTTTTTCTTTTTGCTTTCTTTTAGCATTTTTAATGGTGCTCAGTGTTTCCCCCTCATGTTATGTGTGCATGATATGTCTGCTTGTTCGTTTTATTGGGAAAAATTCAAGTTTTATTTTTGACAAGTTATTTGTTCAATTTTAGAATTTTTGTCTCGCCAACAATTTTAGTTCGAGGCGTTCCTACCTTTCCTCATCTTTTCACATAAATTCAAAAAACAAATAATTCTCGCAATTCGTTATTGAACATAGTGTGTTTTTTTTTCACACGACAGCTTTTATTTAAAATAGAATTTGTTTTAAAACACTAGAAAAATTTATAAAATAAACATAATTGGTGCATTTTAAATAAAAATCAAAGCATTGATTCTATTGTACTTAGGAAATCAAAGAAAACATAAAAAGCATAATTAAACTGAAATTGGCTTAATAAATACGACTCCTTGCATACAGGCGAAATAAAAGTTCGCTATTTTAGGTCTCCGATTTTTTTATGAATAAATACTTTTTATTTTAAATATTTAAAATGTAGCAGAGACCCACCGTTATTTAATACTAATATTATCTATGAGGGGAATTAGGAGAGGGGCAATTGTTCCCTCCGTGGCTTTAAAGTACCAGATGTATTTTCTTGATTTTTGATTTTTTTTTTGAAATTTTAAATACAGTGCATATAAACGCGGGACAACAATAGAGACGGTATTAGCGAGTACCACAACGACTGTGCTCGAACTGAGAATGATTTAAAAAAAAACTGATTAGCACGTATATTTGTGTACCGTTTTAAAAAAGTGGCTCGTCCCACTGAAGTAGCGCAGAGTACAAGCATCTTCCCTCAACATTCACTTGGCGTTTTCATGTTCATAGAAACAATAGCTATATTTATTTGAAGGGTCAGGGGGAAAAACCACGGTAGTCCACTTTTTGTTGAATTTAAACTGATGCTACCACCTGTTAGAAAAATAAGTGTAATTTCGTTTAGTATATGCAATATTCGTGAAAAAACACTGTAGTAAATGTATTATTGTCATTTTAGAACAAGTATACTTGGGAAGTTTATGAGTTTGTAAAGTTTAAATTTCGTTTTTCTCAAAATGAATCAAATGTGACTACCGTGGTTTTTTCCCCCTGACCCTTCATTTATTTTGACAATAGAAAGAGCACAAAACATACTGCACTGGCCTGATTACAAATCGAGCTCAATCCCTCCCAATAATACTAAAACGGTAATGAGTATAAAGAACAAAGTAGAGCTATATACAGTTTAAAAGTGAGAGCCCTTCATTAAAGTACATATAAAATAGAAAAATTTCCAAAATAAGAAATCAAAACTCACTAAAAAAAGATTTATTTATCAATTTTTTTTTTGAACTTTCGAACCTTCTATATTGAGCCATCGAAGCACAAACAGCGTTTGAAAACGTTACTCGTTCAAAACCGCGCGCCGCTGTACTTCTGTTACTCATTTTTGGAATCTTCATTTAATGTAGATTCTCAGAGCCTGATTACCGCAGGGGCAAGGGGGGCACAAGCTCCTCCTCTTAGATTTCAACGGAGCCCAAAATCTCATTACTTTATCCGACGTCTTCTAAATACTAAATGCCTACTGTATGTTTTACTATTAATGCTAAAAGTTTACTGTGTATGCCGACGCATATTTTTGTCTTAATAATTTGATAGCATTATTATTATAATTTTAAAGTTTGATCTTTGCACAAAACTTTTATTTAATTCTGGTATTGTAAGAATTTTTTAACTCGTAACACGTAACTGATATGAAAAAGCAAGGCGGGGGCCATGAAATATAAATGTGCCCCATGTCCAATGTCAGAATAATCGGGCTCTGTAGATTCTTGGTACAAATTTTTAGAATCGCGAAATTTGCAATAGCCGTTTTTTAGAAACCTTTCCCTCCCCATTCTGAGAAATACATATTATTATCTCGCTAGTTTTCGTCACAGAAAACATAATAGCAACAGAGAAGTTATTTTCTGTCATCATACAATTGCATTCCAAAAATCTGTATCCGAAATGTTTTCAACAAAAGCTCGCCGATTTTTAAAATCGTAGAACGTTATTTCTGAAGTATATTATGTAATTGATAAGTTCAAGTAATATCGTGAAAAAAACGGTTGGAAAGAAACGGAGAGAAAAGGTTTGTTTCTATCTGTTTTAAGTGGATATAAGACCGACCGATTTCAGATCGGCCTATTATACAGACTCCAGACCCCATATAACTAAATTTTATCCTACCAGATAGATTGAAGCTTGTATCCAACCGAAATCTACCAAAGCAATGATGCACATTTTGTATCATTTGTCTTGTAGCGTGGGGGCGCCGATCCGACCGATTTCAGATCGGCCTATTATACAGACTCCAGACCCCATATAACTAAATTTCATCCTACCAGATAGATTTAAGCTTGTATCTAACCGAAATCTACCAAAGCAATGTTGCACATTTTGTATCATTTGTCTTGTAGCGTGGGGGCGCAGTTTGCGCTGTTCGGAGTGCCTTTTAAATTTTAATTTTTTAGTCTGTTGGGACTTGTATTTTTTTTTAATTGGTCAAAATGCCGCCCCCTGGTTGCTGCGCCCGTGGCAAGAGCCACTCCTGCCAACCCCTAGCTACGCTACTGATTCTAACCCCAATTCTTCTAGTCAAGACAATGACAAGGATTTATTACTGTTTATCTATTCTCGTGAGCAACTAGATCTTAGAATGACAAAAAGTTGCAGATGTCAAAAGATTTTAACTCCAGGAGACTTCTTTTTACTTAAAATACGTGGGGGAAAGTCATACATATCGATTTTATGTAGCAAAAGTCGAGTACACAGACAGTGATGAATCAGTGGGAAAATCTTACGGGACAATCCCCGAAACCCAGAGATTTTAAGAAACTAAAGAAAAGCTAGAGTTCATCCCAGAAGATTTTATGAAAAAATTTAAGCCAAGCCACAATTGCAGCTCGAAGGAAAAGTACATATTTGTGGATGACATGAGTGACTTCCATTTAAGTTAAATCTTTGGATGGGGGCGATTCTCTGTAAACTCGTAATTGGCTGCCCAGACTTAGTATTTTAAAAATAATAAAGTGTAATAAAATAATTCTCTCTTAATTCAAGTAAAGCTTTATACTTTGTAGCCCAATTGTATTTGGAGCGATAACAATTTATTTTTTTCTCTAGAAATTATCTAAGTGCTAAAAACACAGTTCCCTGGTTGTCCCAATCGTATTGTCTAAAACTTCAACTTAATATTTCAAAAATATTATTAACACTACATAAATATGGCAGTTAA
>JAXGGA010006511.1:0-69436 GCA_038373865.1 Uloborus plumipes
AAAAGGTTTGTGTATTTTATGAAAACTTGAAGTAAAACTAATAAAAATGCTGCAGATTATTTCCGACGGCCCAAATAAGTGTCGCAGACTGGCTAGAAAGTGTCTGCTTCTGGGTTGTTATTAAATGCTTTTTTAAATCAGCAGAACATGGAATGTTTACATTTCATATAAAATAATCGGAAAATTATCAACTAAAACTTAAACAACAATTAATTTGATGTTAAAAATGTTTTCACTTACGGCAACTCAGCTGCAGGTTTCATCAAAACATCCGCCATTACTTCGAATCCAACGATGGGTCACGTGGTTAAAATCGACCAATCGAGCTTCGCGGTGAAGAGACCGTTAACAGTTAATGCGCTTATAACCGGCTGCGGAGATTAAAAAAACAGAGAAATCCTGTATTTTATGTAGTTTTATCAGAAACAGATTTTTTCTGTAAAAAATATGGATAATTTCTTCAAAATTTACAGTTTTTTTTTACAGTGTGAGTAGCCAATGCTGTAGGAGACTTCACCTATTAACTCAATGTTTTGACCGGCTAAAAACTCCTTTGTTTGAGCAGATACACGGTAACTCAAATTGTCATGATGAAGAAAGATTCGCCCCACCTTCTGCTTTTCCCAACTTGTGCGATGTTTTCCAACAAAGTGATCAGGTACCATTCAGAATGGACAGTCCTGTAGTTCTATAAAGTGACTATCTTCACGTTACCGGTTACTGCTTCGGTATGTTTTTCCCACGAGTAACTTTTGTTAAATTTATTCATCTTGGAAAGACAAAATACAGTCAATTGCTGTTTTCTTTTCGTTTTAATATGCATATGATTATAGTCACCTGTATGGGTGTTATAGAAGGTTTTGATTTACTTTAAATGTATTTTTTAGCATTTCCGTGCACTAGCTGACATGATCCTTAGTTTAAGTTTTTTCTAAATTCTGCTGGATTCAACTCGAACAATTTTTTTTCTGCCAAATGTTTATCTATATATGTAATATCTTATTGATGCTTGTCATACTAATGCCCAAAGATGCCTCAATCTCACAGTTTGTCATACTAAGATCATGCTAAATCAGTTCGCTAACAATATCGATACTTTCTGGCACAACACCAATTTTTTACGACCTTCCTAAAGCTTGTGTTGGCGGACAAGCTACAGGATTTACTTGGGTATTCAACTTTTTTTACATAGCTATAGGAGGATGTTGCTGACTTCATAAAGAATTATTTTTCATCGATACATACTTGTCTTAATAATTCATGTCGAAAACGAGGAAAAACAGTCGTACAAAAGTATTCACAAGGCAATTCCATTTTTTTTCCTAGGACGAATTCTTCAACTTACTTTAAAAAACACAAAGCCAGAACTTTCTAAAAGAATTGTGGTTTAAAATGTCAAATTTTCGTTTGGAAGCATCAGCGATCAGTGACTTTTTGCAGTCCAGAAAAGTCCAGAATAGCAAGTCCAGAAATATAAATAGCAACCCTCGTATATGATGGTTTGTCAACTAATAAATAAAATTCTACCAAGTCACATGCAATGGACAAATAAAAATGCAATAATTTTGGAGCATTAAAAATTTTAAACTTGGCAAAATCCATAAATACAGGGTGTTCCGTAACTAATTGTACAAACTTTTAGAGGTGTTAGAGGGGACTGTAAGAAGCAAGAATCTCATAGGAATATAGGGTCGCAGACGCAGTGATAACGTACACACTACGTATACACAAACTATAAAAAGTTTGTGAGAATGGTTCGTCTTGTGACGGTCAGTTATTGTAATTTTGGAGCATGTAAGATAACGGCAGGCAACAAAATGTCAACAACTCCTTCAACTCTTTCTTAAAAGCTAAAATATTGTGAAAATCTTCGTTGTGCATTAAATTTGCGACTTTTTTCGCATCCACCTCTTTCTGACTCGTATTTAGGGGGCATCCCAGGGTATCGTGTCCCGTAAATACGAGCCAGAAACAGGTGGCTGCGAAAAAAGCCACAAATTTAATACACAAGGAAGATTTTTCAAAATGTTTTAGTTTTTAAGAAAGGTTTAAAGGAGTTGTTGACATTTTGCTGCCTGCCGCTCTCTTACATGCTCCGAAATAACAATAACCGACCGTCGCAAGACGAGCCATTCTCATAAACTTTTATAGTTGGTGTGTACGTAGTGCGTTAGCATTGCGTCTGCGACCCTATGTTTCTATGCGATTCTTGCTTCTTATGGTCCCCTCTAACATCCCTAAAGGTTTGTACAATTAGTTACGGAACACCCTGTATATCATAAAATTATTTGATATACTTTTTTTTTTGATTTCTAAACCTATTTCATTACTTCAAAATAATTTAGATTGTGATTGTGTTACTCATATAATATTTTGCATTAATTTATTTAATTAATATTACTTTTAATGATATTTTACGCAGCATCTGGACCTTTGATTAAGAAAGATATACTGTATTATCTGTTATTTTCCATTAATATAATATTTTTCAAAAATATTCTTCTTAGATGGGCCATGGTTTCTCGATTTACCCTATACAAATTAGTTCACAAATCTATATGACTTATGTCTTATTTAAAATAGCCTTGTTTTAAGTAATTATATATAATTAGTTTATATAATTAATATGCATATACGTATAGATATCAGCTCTAATAAATCAGAATATGTTTCCTGAACTCAGGACTCAGGAGTTGGGGAGTATGGTAGTAGTAATAGTGAGTAGGTAATAGTGATTTTGATTATAGATATAGTGATAAGATTTTGATTTGTTTTTCCTCAAACTAGTAGAGTTTGTAATAAGGCATAAAAGCAATGAGCAGGCTTAACAACCAAGCCCACTCTCTGTCCTCGATATGGGGTATATATGTCAACCTAATGTATTGATGTGTGTGTTAATTAATGTACATTTAAATACCTAATATATCCCTGCTAATTTATGGGAGACTACAGAGAGTAATACCACAGAGTTCCGATTGCGTCTTAAATGGCTGAAATTATGGCAGTCGGCGACGTACACCCAACTGTGACTATCATGGGTGGTTGGAGAAATATCCACATCGTCTAATTACATATTCCTCCTGTTTGTCGTATCTACGTGGGGGACCCTTTGGCAATGATTTGCCGATGGGGCCCCTTCTAGCAGGGTGGCCCCTATTACCGCGTCGGCCCCTTTGGACCCCATGGATGGAGAACCAGGAAGTAAATGGGGATCTCACGCTTCCATGGGCGCCGCTCTTTTCATCCTTCCCCCACGTCCCGTTGTGCTAGTTGTCATCAGCATGGTGGTTGGGAACAGCATGTGGAACTCTGCGCCAAGAAGGGTAGATGCTAGGGTTGGTGGATGTAGAGCTTCTACAGAGGACAGGCTAGCCTATCCGCCATTTTGGTTCCAAGACAGCTTTGGATCCAGCCAGTACTTGGAAACACGTTAATGTTGTCCCTGGTTGCTCTGGGGTAAAATAAGTGATGGTAAGTTGAATAAAACGCCACGAAAGAAAATAATTTCAGAAATTTTAAAATCTCTTTATTGGGAAATGATCCTTGTTAATTAAGTCCATTTTCATTCTGCACTTGTTTTGAACCTTAGTTTATGAAAAAATTTCTTCATATAGACAAAAATCGTCGAACATCAATCAGGCAACAACGTATTAGAAACTTAGGTGCCATTTTTCTTCAGTGCGACTCGAGTACACATGCCAGTGGTTCCGCGCTATCCGTTTTGGAACAAAAATGTCGAATGAGTCAGCTCCCCTTTTATAGGAGCCTTAGGTGGATGCAGGCAGGGGACGAGAGAAGGCATCCTTGATTGGGATCGTCTGCCTTTCGGAATACTGATGCGGATTAGAGAGAGATGTCGGGGAGAACGGATGATGATGAAGGTGGTTCATCAGTCCCAGGGAGTTGCGTTGAAATTCGTGTCAGGTTTTGGCATGACTTTGATTTGAGATGTCAAAGTTTGCTGGGAGTAATTGATTATGCTAACTTCAGTTTTGAAATTTCTATGTTTAAGTAATCTGATTTGGGGAGAAAAGGAGAAGTTTTGTTTATTTATTCATTTTCAATTTGAGGTGAAGCAATTTCAATAATTTTCTTACCAAACAGAATGTTATTTAAAAAAATGCTATTAGTGAATGCATTTAAAAAATAAGAATGTCATGAAAGTAGTTATGTTTAGATTTTTATGTTTGACTAAGGATAATACTACTTTAAATAATAAAGACTAACGGCAGTTTTCGTCTTTTGAATTGCCACTAATTTCATAAATATTTTATTTGCTTTCATAAAACTGTTACGCTATTTGATTAATTGATTTATTAATATCATACTGTTATTGTTACAATTTTATAGTATAAATTTTAGATCTTATCAATAGTAAAGGGATTTAATTGCTTCATTCATAATAATTTGAATGTTAAAAAGGAAGATAACAGTTTATCATTAACAAATATGTTGTAACCTAAGTACCAACCTAATTCCCAAAGCTTTGGTGGCACCTATCGAAACCAACTACCTCTCCTGATGTCCTGATCATCCTCCACCAGTGGTACATCAGAGATCAGAAGAAATATTTTTTTTTTACATAAAATAATAAGTTTTGTGCCCATATTCCAATTAAAACATGTATACATTAGCGAAAACTGAAATTTATAGCAATGATACTCGCACGTTTTTCCGGCAATGTTTTCTTAAATGTTATCTTTTTTTGGAGAACAGCAATTAAAAAAAAATGTCAACCTTCAAAATAAATCTACCTTACCTACTACCAATAGATAAAGATTCGACAAACACGAAGGCAGCGATTCGAATGTATTCCTGCATAAGTGTGTCATCAGGGAAATTCTCAATAAACATAGATTACAGCAAAAAACTAAAAACAAATAGATGTTCATTTTTCAAGTACTCAAAGCCTATTCTAGTACTATATCCAGTTTGACCAGTAGAAAATTTATGCATCAAACACATAAATTTAATCCAAAAAATCATACATGAATACTAAATCTGTATTTAAGCCCCAAGACCTTCTCCTAAAAAGTCTACTTTATTACCTCACCCAGAAATGGCTCCATGCAAATCACACCAAAGGAATACGAAAGTCCTGATACAGAGATACAACTTCTGTGGCTTTTTTGCGAGTCCTATCGACATCTAAGCGATGTCCAATGCATGCATAAAATGTTTCGCCGATTATGGAAAGCGGAACACATTTATCACAACCCTCCTTCTTGCTGGGGTGTCCTCCACCCCCTATTTATTGGCGGCCAAGTCAAGCGTAGTTTCTGGTGGCTACAAATAGAGTTGAACGAGGGTGAGGGCTGTGGTTTGTTTTTTTTTTTAATGTATTTTTCTTCAAGTGAAGGGGAGGGGATGTATATAAGTGGTGAAAATGGGATTTTAATGCGCCGCAGGTTTTGTGGTCGATGATTTTTTTTCTTGCTACTTCAGTCAACACGATCGGGAGAAGAAATTTATCAAGTTGAGTTTTCGACCAAGTATGTTCGATTTTGTGTGTATAGTGTGCAAGAAGCAGATGATTGTGTGTGTAAGAAGTTGATGATGGCGTGTGTAATATAAGTAGTATCGAATCATCATAGCATTTTTTTTTCTCTTTCTTTCTTTCGTTCTTCCTTTTTTTTCTTTTCTTCATGTTCGTTTAATAGTTTACCTTCTCCCCTAAAAATGAAAGGTAACATAAGTATCAACCAATCACCAGTTTTTTTTTTTTTTCAGAAAAAATATTAAGACTATTTAAAGCATTTTAAGTTTAAACAACTAAGGAGAATCCAACATGGTAAGACAATAACTTATTAGTCAGCACAGAATGAAAACTAAAATTTAAGCACCTATGTTTTTGTTAATAATTTTTTAAACTCCGCCTCGACCCCTCTTGGAAATCAGATCTTATTCTCAATTGAGAATTTTAACCCTAATTCAAAAATATAAGCTGAAACAATGTCTTTTGTTAAACATTGTGGTTATTGTCGAGAACTCCAGTTCGTATCTGCCAATTTCTGATATCCGTTCTTTTTTTTTTAATTCAAAGTTTAGTTTTGATACCGTAACTTTATTAATTTATTTGACTAAGTTATATATTTTTTTACTAAATACATAGTAGATAATTCTTTCCTTGTGTTCTAAAATTTTTTCGTGAGACTGGGCAATTCAATTACAATAAACGGTGACAAATGTTCAGTCGCTCGGTTCTGCGCTGGCTCAATGCTTTTAATGCTTCAGCTTTGAAAAAATTGTACAGGCAATACCCGAAAGAAACAACTATGACTTCTGATCGGAAATCAGCATTGCGCTTATAATATCTATTCAACAATATTTCAGCTTTTTAAAACCAGTTTTACGAGAAAGTTGAAAATATACTGAACTTGTAATCATTTTATATTGAAAGCCTGAGCATGTTCAACTTTATTTTCACTTAAAAATAATTTAAATAATACTTTATAAGTCTTGTAAAAAATATCAATGAATAAAATATGCAATTTGGTACTTTTTACTCTGCCTCCTTGTTTTTTAAAACTTTAATTTCATTCGTTAAGTATTGATAATCTCTATAGAAAACTATCACAGGATTTATTTTAATATGTTATAATAAATATCCAAATATTTGTATAACATAATATTAAGTCCTTTCAATTGTGCATACATTTCAATATTTGAATAAAATAATCTAGCAAGCAGTGCCCACTTGTTACTTTATATCTAAAAATAATATTGATTACAGAGAAAAAAAAATGCAATGTCAAAAGATTTTGCTGGATGTCGTTTCAAATATCATTGGTATTGAAAAGAAGGATCATTGAAAGTATTTACACACATGCACTAATATCACACGAATATTGTGCTTCTGATTTTACTTTGCATTTTATCTTTCGCATTATTTACTTCTGAAAGGTGGTTATGGTTCTGAAATTTGGTTATCTGAAAGGTGGTCATTATTAAAGTCCTTATGCAGGGACTCTAATCATTAATATTTTAACCCATTTATGACCAGTAGCCTAAAAACGGGACGCTTGTTAGTTACTGCATACAAAAAAATGTAATGGGTATATTCTTTTACTAAAGCTGTTTTTCACTAGTTAAATAATCCTTCTTCTTGAGAAAATGAGTTAGAGCCACTATTTGGACATCAGAGTTTATTTATTGACAGCTATTTTCAGACAAATCAGTCAAGCGACGATCCAGCATGTGTAGCCACAGAAAGTTTTTTTTTTTTTTGGAACTTACTTTTCATAAAATTAAACTATTTTAAACTGATTTGCTTAAAATGGATCACAGATGCCTTCTGTAATGTTACTTTGCAAAAGTAAAGTCATTAATGTCGTATTTTGCTCACATATCTGCAAAATATCCCATAAACAGGACGTTAAATAACTTAATAAATATGGCAACGGCGAACTATTTTAAGCCTAAAATGTACGTAAACCATTCCAAGTAAGAGTTTTAAGCAGATAAAAATTGAAAAAAAAAAATGTTAAGAAAAAAACTTGGGCATAAATGGGTTAATACCATTTTTTGAATTATTATTATTTTAACATTAATATTAGAAATATTTTTTGTCAAAAATTAGTACTTTTTTTTACCGTCATTATTATTTTCGCTCTCACCATAATTATCTTAATTATCCTGATATATATGTTTTATTGCCATGTTAGTTATTTCTGTATTTTATTTTCAGGTCAAAGGGAAGTCAATTTTTGCAGTTATGAGAGTAAGTATAAGACCTTGAGAAAAATATAAAGGTGAAATGAGTTTGTACATTTAGTTGGAAATGTTCGTTTACAGTTAGTTACTTGAGCATGAGCAATAGCTTTTTTAGCAGATTGATATAATCTTGCGTTGTTTATATCCTTACGATTATTTAGTTAATTTTTCAGAAACATAATACCTAGTTATAAATACGAAAGCCCTTTTAGAATGCAGCATAAACATCGTTCAAATCAAAAACTTTGTCAAGTCGTTAGAAATTCAATTTCATTACTATCTCGTTTTTAAAACTAGATTCAGTCGTCTATCATATTACAAGCTCATATGGACCCTTTTACGGAATTCTATAGACAACTTTGCAAATAAAATTTCATATTTTTTGGAAATTAAATATCAATACCATTTTATTTTTCTTTATTTTATTTTCTTCATTTTTCTAAAAAAAAGAGAAGAAAAAAAATACATTTTATTTGCTAGCATTTTTTCAAAACTTCAAATCTTGTGTTCTGGAGTTTGATCATAATAATTATTGAAAAATATATTTGATTGATTTCATTTAATTGATTTCACTATCAAAATCGGTATCATTTCAATATCCGTACCGAAAAATGAAGCATTAAACCAAAAAAAAAAAAAAAAAAAGAGAGAGAAAGAAAAAAAAAAATAAATAAGTATAATATTATCATAAATATCTATCTACACATTTGAATGACGATAAAAATTAAAATTTAGTAAGATAATTTAAGTAATAATCATAATGTTTAATAACAAATTTGCCGATCAATCTGTCCTGTGTCCCTTATTTTATCAATTTATTTATTTATTTAATTTGGTCAATGTTAATCATTGTCATCATCATTATTATTTTATTTATTTTTTTCTTTTATTTGATGTTCCTTTCAGTACTTTTATTCAATATATTCATATGAAATACTTAAAACATTTTGTTAAGAAAAATTTTTAACCGACTTCAACAAAGGAGGAGGTTATACAATTCGTCGGAGAAATTTTTTTTTTGGTATGTTACAAGATTACTCGAAGATGCCTGGATCGATTTCAAAAATTCTTTTTTTGTTAGAAAGGTCTTTCTTTTCGATTGGTCCCATCCTCTCGTGGTCAGGGTTCGATAACGGGAACCTGCAGAAATCTTTCGAAAAAGAAATTGGGACCACAGTAATCGTAATAATGACCGTTTTGAACGCCAGGCTTCTCTGGATTGCATAATGAAATTCATTTCTATGGTCTTTTTGAAAATTTTAAACCGAGTATCTTTCTATGTCCTGCTTTTTCTCCTTAAGGGCCATGCTCCACATCGACGTAAAGCAGAAAAATTAGGCAGAAGCGTAAAATGGATTCAATGGTGTTTCTATGGAAAGTACTCGGATTTTCGGTTTCTGCCTTTAGTTTCGGTCGCGTTTTACGCTGATGTGGAGCATGGCCCTAACTCCAACGAACTGAAAGTCGTACCAGGTACTAATTGATTCGTAATATTTCAGGTTTTATTAGTCTTAATTTACATAAGTTTTGATAAAGGAATTCTGAAGAAAGTGAGGAAAATTTCCAAATTTTTGCTCAAGTTTAAAGCGATTTGTCCTAAATGATTAAATATAAAATACATTGTTACAAAACGTGATTGATATGAAACAGTTTTTATAATGATAATGAAAATTTTGAATGAAGGCTTAACTGAAGCAAACATGAAACTCATTAGCGTGCCACGTACGTAATACGTCGTAAAATTTTATGAACCGCCAGCATCTAATGTTGTTTTGAAATATAAATTAGTTGAAAAACCGTTAATATTTAGCCTTTGATTAAACTAGTACACAAATAAATACCAGAGAATAACAAGGATTATTTTTTAGTGTCAATCGTTTAAAATTTAAGACTGGCTGATACTTTCTTTCTTTTTTTTCCTTACATTTTACATAGTTTATTTTATGAAGCATTTGCTTAAGCAAATTAGGTGAAGTTTTGTAATGGAAACATTACCTTATTTCATATGTACATTTACACTAAAAGGAATAAAATAAAATATTTTTGGAAAAAAAAATTGAACCGACTTCGGAACTTCACTCGGCAAGTGCTCTAAAAAGTAAAAAATAATTTTATTCTTTGAACACCATCGACACTACATTTAAACATAAGTTTTGAAGTCGGTGCAAAAACTATAGGTGAAATGATGTTTAACTACATTTTGCCAACATTTTTCAGAGAAACCCATTGAAAATTAAGAGCTGAATATTTGAACCATTACATAAATATGTGGTTGTCAATGTAGTGTATGCGAATGCGATTAAAGAACCTGGATTCATTGCAATTTATATATATAGTTAAATTATAGTATCGTATAGTGTTTTTGCACCGACTTCAAAACTTATGTTTAAATGTAGTGTCGATGGTGTTCAAAGAATAAAATTATTTTTTACTTTTTAGAGCACTTGCCGAGTGAAGTTCCGAAGTCGGTTCAATTTGTTTTCCAAAAATATTTTATTCCTTAATTAATATTTACCACAGAATGCCAAAATTTTCTTTATGTTCTTCCCTCTTGCGCATTCTCTTTGCTGTTTGTCATCTTCATCATCATTATCAACATCACATTATTACTATTATTTTATTTACTGTTATTTTTATTAATCTTGTTCCTTACATTTTAAACATTTATCCTCCACACCATTATGAAACACGAAAAGAGAACCAAAACTTTTTCCGAAAGCAGTTTCCATAACACTAGGCTTTAAATCAAAACACTACACACTCTTGAGCTATTGCGGAGAATTACTCAGTGGAGAGGGCAGTATTCAAAGCTCGACCACATGAAAGTCAAATGGACCTAGACATCCCCCCCCTTTTACTGTGTATATATCTATATATTAATCACTCCCTATCTGATTTTACATTTATATCCTTCGTACGTACCAGTGGTATACGTCGTTTTAAAACATTTCCTCCCTACCCCTCTTCCCGCCAAATGACATCGTTTAACCGGGGCGGAACAATTTTGATTGATCCGGTGTAGGAAAAGAACACACCAACATTCCCCCCTCGTTGATTTTAGTTGCGGTTTTCGCTCTCATTTTTTCTATTTTCTTTGTCCTTTTATTTTTTGCTACTCACTTTACTTTTAGCACGATTCTGTTTAGAGCCTTTTTTGTCCCAAAATGGGTGTTTTACAAAGTTCGCATAGGAGCCGATGTGGCCTGATTGGTATAAAAATAGTGACAACTAATGAAAACCCTGTTTCACAAAGATAGAAGAAGCAATAATAATAGCTCACACGAAGTAATTATTCAACTATATTGCTCTGAGTGTTACATAATCATACAAATTAGCGGAGTTAAATATGGACCAATAAAAATCAGTGTTGAGTTGAAAAAAATCGTAAAATCGAGGTTCGTTGAGTCAAAGTTGTTTTTGTACTATCCCAAGTAGCATCAACGCATCGGATTTTGCTCGGCCGATCATCGAACTCCTCGTAAACTGATCCCGTAACGCACGATGACATCGTTCCGATCAGTATCCGGTACCAGAGCACGGTTTTCGATTAGCTACTTTTCATCGGAAAGCGATATCCTTCCGATGAACTTTCCCGATGAAAATAAGCCGAGCATCCAAAATTGATTCTAAATTCATCGGCACGGGACTGCACTGCTAGTAAATTGCTTCAAATCTCATCGTATTTCGAGCAAAACTCATCGGATTTTGCTGCTCGGATTCTGTTTGGGCAATGAGACATATTGGAGCAATTCCCGATGAGAACTCATCGAATCCGATCATCGGCCGATGAGAATTCCATCGTGTTTCGATGAATGGCCGATCATCGGCCGATGAAATTATGCTGCTATCGATATAGCTTAGATTAGTAATAATAACTCACACGAAGCGATTTTCAACTATATTGACTTGATATCTAAAGCTCAATCAGGAAATTGTGAGACTGTAGTTTTGTCTCTGTTAAGAACTCATCAGTCAGGATTAGTCAGTAACCGAGCTGAAGGCAGATTTCTTCTCATTGTAGCTGAGATTACCATCAAGCTGGTAGATAAAATTAAGATTTGTTTTTTAAATTAATTTTATCTACTAGTTTGAAGATAATCTTAGATACAGTAAAGGGAAATCTGTCTCTAGTTCTGAATATTCCTGATTGATGAGTTCCTAACAAGGGCGAAACTACCGTCTCAAGATGCCATGACCGGGCTGTAAGTACATTTGTTTATAGTTTTGCCTTTGCCCTGACTTAATGGATTGTAATTTATTGCATATGATATTGACTTGGGTGTAAAATTATGTTTTAACGCTTAATGTAGTTAAATATGGACCAGCAAAAACCAGTGCTGAATTGAAGAAAAGGAAAAAAAATGTCTGCCGGAAAGGGACAAGACACAAGTATAACTTGATCTTTTCTTAGACGCTTCTAAACTGGTGGTTTGACTTGAATCAATGAAACTTCGAAAAGCTGAATTATTTGAAACGTTTAAAATGCCTGAACTCCACGAATATATGCTTTATTTAGGCTAGTCTAACTTTATGCTACATTCAATCCAGTCTAAATTAATGCTATGTGCTAAATTTATTGATAGAACTAACCAGTGGTCGGAAGTAGCGCGCTACAAGTAGCGAAACTACTGTAGTAGCTACATTTTTTAGTAGTTTGTAGTGTAGCGCACTACTTTTTGAAAAAAGTAGCGTAGTGAGTAGCGCGATACAAAAAAATAGTAGTTTGTAGCGATTTCTGAAAACTACTTTTAAACAAAAAAATAAATAAATAAATGAAAAAAAATTAAAAAAAAAAGAGAACGAAGGAAAAAAAACAAGGTTTTTCTTGCGGCGAATATTCGTAAAAATTGTAAAAAAAATCTAAAAAGGACAAATTTTTATAAAAAAAAAGGAATAAAATGGAAAAGTAACAAATAAATTCAAAGACAATTCCTATTTCTATTACATATTCGAATGAGGTAATTTTTTTAATATAAACCACTTTTCGAATTTTATCGGTCGATCCTCAATCGGTGTATTCTTGTTATTTATTTATTTTTTAAAAAGTAGCGAAGTAGCAACTACATTTCAAAAGTAGTGTAGCTCGCTACATTTAAAAAAAAGTAGTTGTAGCTGTAGTTAACTACATTTATAAGAAAGTAGTTGTAGTTGTAGTTCGCTACGAAAAATATGTAGTTTTTCCAACCACTGGAACTAACGTTATAATAACTAACTACTATTATTCCTCACTCTTTTTCGGCAACAATTAAAAAGGGGAAGTATTTTAACTTCATAATTATTGATATTTTTCATCCTTTATGGCAAAGATTGAGAAACAACTTTGTCACTTCCGCATCACACAAAAATGTTGCGGATCAAAACTTTAAAGCCCTAGCTTAAAAATTTCACTTCAAACATCTTAAAATAAAATTTCGTTAAATCGGACTTACTCCTTTGTACAATCTTTCTAATATCAATAATAATAACTCACATAAAATGATTTTCCAACAATATTGACGAGTGTTAAATTAAGCATAAAAATTAATGTAGTTAAATTAAAAACAATGTTTCAAAAACTTGGCAGCAATTTTTTGATAGAGAAAACTTTAATTTACCGTAAAGTCGGGTTACTTGGACTCACAAGGGGGTTACTTGAGCCCACAGTAAAATGATGAAATCTGGGTTTGGTACTAGCGTTAGAGACTGCAGAGTGCTTCTACCTAGCGGAGAAACGAGGAACTACGTGCAAGTCTTCAACTAGTAAGTACCAAACTCAGATTTTATCATTTTACTGTAATGGGCTCAAGTAACCCCCTAGGGTCCAAGTAATCCCGACTTTACGGTATCTGAAACATATTAATTTTTTTGTGTTATATATTTTTTGTTAGTAATTTTTCTTTTTGTACACTGCAAAAAATAAAACGTTGTTTTTACAGTATAATACTGGCAGCAGAGGTTCCAGTTTAAGACTAAAATGTACAGTAATAAACTGAAAAACTAACAATTTCACAGTTTATTACTGTAAACAGCAATTTTACAGTTTATTACCACATTTTTGCAGTTTATTGCTAAAAAACTTACTGTATTATAATACAAAAATAACAGTATAATTCTGACTGCGGAGATTACAGTTTAAGACTAAAATGCACAGCAATAAACAGAAAAATGAGCAATTTCACAGTTTATTACTGTGAAGCAGCAATTTTACAGTTTATTACCACAATTTTGCAGTTTATTGCCAAATAAACTTACTGTATTATACTGTAAAAACAACAGTATAATACTGGCAGCGGAGGTTCCAGTTTTAAACTAAACTGCACAGTAATAAACTTAAATTCGCAATTTTAGTTTATTACTGCAAAATTAGTAATTTTTACAGTTTATTAACTATAAAATTAGCTGTATTATACTGTAAAAACAACATTCATTTTTTACAGTGTAAGAATAAGAAAAATCTTGGAAAGTTTTCCTTTTTTTTTATCACTACCTTTTTTGGACACGACAATCATGTCTACTTTAAACAAAATAACCAATATACTTAATAAAATAATTCTCTCTCTGGTCTCGGCTACTCCTCATACAGTTCCTTGATCGCTCTCCACTAAGAGCATTATTGTGCTTGATCTCTGAACACTATCTCAGCCTCATCCTCCTCCTTTACCGCATGATCCTCCGATTCCCAACCCCATACCGAAATCAGAGACATACAGACGCATACAGAACATGCAGAGTTCAGACACATACAGAGTTCAGACACTTACAGAGTTCAGACACCTACAGAGTTCAGACACATACAGAGACAAACAGAGTTTTTTGATAGAGAAAATTTTAATTTATGTGAAAGAGATTCATTTTTGTATTAATATATATTTTGTTGTTAATTTTTCTTTTTGTTAAAAATAAGATTAATCTTAGAAAACTTTCCAATTTTTCTTTTTTATCATAACCCTTTTTTGGACACTGCAATCATCTCTACATTAAACAAAATACCAAACTACTTAACAAAATAATTCTCTCTGATCTCAGTTACTCCTCATACAGTTCCTTGATCGCTCTCCACTAAGAGCATTATTGTGCTTAATCTCTGAACTCTATCTCAGCCCCATCCTTCTCCCTTACCGCATGATCCTCCGATTCACGATCCCCATACAGAAGTCGGAAGTGCGTTTCCTACTGCGGACGCCAGCAGAAAGAACAGAGAGATTCACTTAGGCAGCCCCCTTTGGCTGCGGCCGACAGACCATTGGAGCGTGACCGCACTTATTAAAGAGAGATTGGTCAGGCCTTTTGGTACACAGTAGACGGGCGATATGAAAGCAGCAGGCTTTTTGTTTGTGCTTCTGAATGTACCATTAGTTGCTATATGTTAATTGAGGCAGTGAGAAGAAAAGGGATGTCAGTGGACTTTTTTAAAATTTGAGTAAAACAGGTGCAAAGTTCAAGCACAAAGTAGGTTTTCATGCAACAGGTTTTCTTATT
The DNA here is from genome assembly GCA_038373865.1 of Uloborus plumipes. Lineage (NCBI taxonomy): Eukaryota > Metazoa > Arthropoda > Arachnida > Araneae > Uloboridae > Uloborus > Uloborus plumipes. The sequence goes on from JAXGGA010006511.1 coordinate 15,172, forward strand.
ATTAGTAGGAGGGCGATATGAAAGCAATAGGCTTTTTGCTTGTGCTTCTGAAAATACCATTAAGTACCATAAGTTAATTAAGACAGTGAGAAGAAAAGGGATGTAAGTGAACTTTTAAAAGTTTTGAGTCAAATGCGTGCAAATTTCAAGCACAAAGTAGGCTTTCGTCGAAAAGTTTTTCTTTTGCGTTATCAGTAGGGGGTGATATGAAAGCAGCAGGTTTTTTGTTTGTGCTTCTGAATGTACCATTAAGTACTATAAGTTAATTGAGGCTGTGAGAAGAAAAGGGATGTAAGTGGATGTTTTTTTGAATAAAACGAGAGTAAAATTCAAGCACAAGGTAGCTTTTTGTATTTTTATTATCAGTAGGAGGGTGATATTAAGCACAAGACATTTTGTTTGCACTTCTAAAAGCACCATTCAATACCACAAATTAATCGAAGCAGTTGGAAGCAATGAGAAGTAAGTAGACTTTTTAAAGATTTGAGTAAAGAACGTGCAAAGTTGAAACCCAAGGTAGGTATTCATTGAAAAGTTCTTCTAAATGATACTCTGTAAAAAAATACTGCAGTACAACTAAACATGTCTTGGAAACTAGGATTTTATACACTTTGATAGTCACGGATTTCATATACATTTCTAGCCCCCTTAACCCTTTAAGCAGTTTGCCCGTACGGAGTACGTGCTACCCGAAACTGACCTCATCTGGTTTGCCCGTACGGCGTACGGGCATCGATATTTTCAGATTTCCTCTTCTGGTTTGCCCGAACTGTTCGGAAAATTGCAAAACCTCAAAATTCACAGTAAGTGTGAGAGAAATTTTTGCATAATTTGTAAACCACTCTTTACTACATGCAGAATGTACTTGAAAAAAGCAAATATTTCGGGGTTTTGTGACCAAAATTGTAAAAAAAAAAAAAAATGCTGAAAAGTATTGAAAACTAAAAAAAAATTCTTAATATTCTTATTATGTTAGGTATGGTACTTAACTATATAAAATAAAAAAATATGCCTATTTTGGAAGCATTTCTGGTAAAATAATTGACCGCTTAAAGGGTTAAGAAGCTGCATCGTTGCAACGTTATACTTAAGAAAAATTTGTATCGTTATTACAATGTAGAAAAAATGCAGTATATTGTAAAAAATTAATGTTGTTTTTACAGTATAATACAGCTAATTTTATAGTAATAAACTAAAAACTGCTAATTTTATAGTTTATTACACTGCATTTTACATTTTTAAACAGGAACCTCTGCTGCCAGTATTCTACTGTTCTTTTTACAGTATAATACAGATAATTTTTATTGCAATAAACTGTAAAATTGCTAACTTTACAGTAAGAAACTAAAATTGCTAGTTTTACAGTTTCTTACTGTGCATTTTACAGTTTTAAATTGGAACATCGCCTGCCAGTGTTATACTGTAAAAACTGCAGTTCATTTTTTGCAGTAAATTACTGGAAAACCTCTAAGAAACTTGGATTTCAGAAATTTTTCTAGTTACGGGTACATTTTCTTTATAAGTAAAATTGACTGCGTTACTAAAGAAGAAGCTGTACTGTTAGTAGAAACCTTTATGAAAGTCCAGTTTACAAGAGATTTTTTAGTACCTCATTTTTTTAGTGTACTGTATAGAAATATTTACCAGGATTTAGTTCCGTCGTTTGTTTTAAAACAGATGAGAGTTTCTTCCACCATTTGTAGTACACTCTTAAAAATAAAGTTCTATATTTCACGGAGAAATAAGTTAAATCTAGCAAAATTTTGCTGCAAACAATCTTATAAGTTTCACCAAAGTAATGGTGCTTATAGTGGTCGGTCACCAGTTTGTAAAAGCACTATTACTTGGGTGAAACTTATCATCAATAAGATAGTTGCTGATAAATTCTGCTATATTTAACGGATTTTTTGGCGATTCTTCATTTTTAATAATGTGGTTATCTTCAGCTTTTTAACTTTGGCATTTACAGCCCTTTGCTTCCAGGTGCTTCAATAATACACACTATCTTAAGAGATGCACTTCAAACGCTAAATTAAAAACAAATTACCTTTACAGGTGTTTGAACAGAAGAAGAGACATTGGCATGGAAAATAGCAAAAGAAAACAACAATTATGTTTCAAATAAGCAGTATAAGTAATAATGTTCTTAATGGGTCCTCGTACTCAGTGGCGCAGCTGGAGAATAGCTTTTGAGGAGGGAGGTGGGGCACTTACAGCAAAATAAATCTGTCATATAATGGGGAGGGGTCCAGTGGTTTTGAGGCTGAAATATTTTGAATCTGTAGCTTTTTAAATGCAGATTTAGAAGGTCTTTGGTGAAAGGGGAAAGAAAGGTAAATAGGGCTCAGCATTTATTTTTAGAAATTGAAGTTTTAAAAACAGATTACGTGCCATATTTGTTAGGGCAAGGCTCAAGGGCTATCCCCAATCGATGTTTTAAAAACAGATAAAAATCAATTACTCTTCCCCTTCAAGTTTTTGAAATTGAAATTCAAGAGGAGCGCTTGTACAGCTGTGAAGATGTTATGGTAGAGGGATTCTGGAGTTTTTACACGGAAATTTTTGCCAAAGTTAAAGATTAAAAACGTAAGCAGCATTCTGTGATGTTAGGAGGAGCTCTTGAGAGGCTACCGAAATCTCATTTTTCTTGAGCATTGTTTTAAAAACCCAATTTCGGACAATAATTGGTGAAAGAAGAAGAGAACCGGTAGAGAAGGGGTGCGGGAATAGATCTGTTTTTTTTTTTTTAAATTGCAGTCTCAAAACTTAAGACCATATTTGGTTCGATGTTGTTAAGCATTCGGGAGCTCATCCTTAAAAATTTGTGAAATTGAAGCAGTGAAGTCAAACTTGAGACTTTCGTTAAAGATTCTGGCGAAGTACGGGAGCATAGCATTTTGAAGATTTTCTCGTTCTTAATCGAACTAGGTAAAAAAAAAAACAGCAAGAAGGGGAAAGAAATGAAGAAATTTTGTGCTGGACAGTTATCTGATCAAAAAGCTGTAACTGTTGTAAATTTTAATTTCGAGATTGCTATCAAAAAGAAAACATTCAACTCAGCATTCTGGGGTAGTCACCGAGGGGCAGGGACCGGCTTTATTTTTGACATCCAACAAAAGCATTTTTTTTTTTTTTTTTTGCATTGAAAAAGACGTTCTTTGTAACGCCAAAACACGTGCCGTATTTCTGCGCATTTTTGTTTGTCATCGCTGTATTTTTGATATTAAACAAGGACAAGTTTTAAAAACTGCTCAATAATTATTTCACACAAGTTTCCTTTTAAACAATTTGAATTTTTAATATCCAATGGAGGAAACTTAAGAGCAGTAATCTTGAAACGCGAAAAAGAAATTAAACATTTAATGAAAAGTAAAATTTTAAGACCATAGGGAGAAATATAATAGCCCATACAAATTCGGCAAGAGAGAGAAAAAAATACATTACAATTAAATAGAACCCAAAGCGATGGAGAAGCAATAATTCAAACAAGATCTCCATTCTTTGTAGCTCCGCACTTTCTAATTATTTCCAAAACTTTCAATACTTTTATGCACACCAAATTCTTCGATTGATAAAAGGATTTTCGTGGAAAAACTTGCACCACATCAGTGTCTCCGAATCAAAGCCTTCTTCGAAGACCTACCTTCGATTATCCCTGGAGAAATCTCCGTTGCATTGAACAATTTAAGTAGATCGCAGAGCATTTCATTTTATGTCGGTACGGAGGCATCTGCAAACAAAAGGCCGGAAAACGAAACGTGAATTAATGAGTTTCAATGCGATTTAATTGGTTCCCAAAAATCGACGTGAGTCGAAATGTTGTCATTAATGCAAAAAAAGTCCATCTAACGACTTATCTCCAAACAATGATTGAAATCTGATGTCTCTCTTGCTTTCTTTTAGAAGAGCCCATCCCCATGACAATAATTATCCTCATACTGTCTTCGTAGGACCTTGTAATGAGGGTCTACATTGATTAAGTTTGATTATTTTTTGATCTTGATGAAAAGTTAGGTTCTATAGAAAATGTAAGTCTCTGTAGTTGTGCAATGTTACCAGTTTTGTTCTGAGCATCTGAGTAGGTGGCATTCTTTTAAAAAACCAATATTTTTCATAAACTGAAAACTAAATATATTGTTTTTTCTGGTATTTATACACGCCTGAACTTGTTCTACTAATACTAGTACGTAGTTGCCAGTTTTGTTTTGAGCTGGTGGTATTCTTTTGAGAAACCAAAAATATTCCTAAACCGAAAATTACATATATTCTTTCTTCTCGTAGTTATATACGCCTTAATACATTCTAAGTATACCAGTACATGTAAACCACAATGGGTACTTTACAAAGAAAAGTATTTATTTTTGGAAACATTCGAAATATCTTCTAAGAACTGTATTGTTAGGCGCTGGATTTGATCAAACACGTTTTCCTCTTCATTACATATACTTAAGAATGTCCGCAGGTCTTTATCATACGGTGTAGATATTAAAAAATAATAATAATTTCAATTTTGACATCTTGAAATTCAAATTACGTTTCTCTCAATTACGACTTGCGATATATCTTTTTTTGTGTATGTAGGGCATAAGCGCCGCCATCAGGAGGAGCGGAGGCCGAGGACAGCAGGAGGACCTGCCCCAAGAGCAGGTGGACGTACTGATCTGCTCCGGGTCGATCTGAAAAAGGAACCACAACGGTCACGACGTTCTAAAAGTAAAATGAATAGATATTCGTCCCTTGCTTAAAACAAAAGTGTTCCTGGTAAATATAATTCCGTTTTGGCATAAATAATAAAACAAATAATATTTAATTAAACCAGAATATTTATTTTAGAAGCTAATAACTTGATTGTTAATTGGTTTCTTCGATTTAATTGGCATTGGAATTCCTTATCTTCAAAGTGAAATAAACTAACGTAACAACACCAACGAACTTCTTATTTCAATTGAAAATTGGAATTTCCATTGCTTATGTACACTTACATTGTACCGTACTAACAAGTTAAGATTAACTGAACCGTTGGTGGAAGGGTAAACAAATTAGTATATCTTTATTTTTAATATAAATCTTGTGTCACCAATTTTGCATTTTAAAAAGCAGAACCGATAAAAAGCTGCTTTAAATGGTTTTAGGGAAATTCGAATTGGAAAAAAAATTAAAAAGAAAACAATAGCATTATTTAAATACTAGCTACAGTTCGATCAAAACTCATACTTCAAGAAGAAATAATGTTTAAATTTCTTTGTAGTAACTAAACCATAAAATTAATTGAATTAAATTTATTTGTTCCTTATGATTGTTATTTAATTTATATTTTACAGTAGAATGCAACACTATTATTTTACAATTGCTCAAAGATTGATGGGTTCTTTGTTCGCCTTGAGGGTTTTCTTAAATACGTCCCTTATTTTCTTTCACTTCACAAAATATTAGAGAAAAAAAAAGCATTTTTACAAGTTTTGAGTTCCATGCTGGACAATAAATCACCCTCCTGTTCCATCTCAACTTCAATTAAAATAAATAAAGATAAATGCAAGAAGTCTTCTCAGAAATTCAATTACACGTAAAACTTTCCGCCATATTCAATGACTCGTGTTGTCTGCCATCTCGTGAATAACTAAGTGCTTTTGTGCCCCGATGTTTAAAACGGATTCACCGTGGGAGCCCCTGCACATCTCCAGATAACTTACCCCGTGCTTTTTCATGCGTAATACAAAAGTGAAATTTATTCGCGAATACAATATTTTTTTCTTGCTGATCCGCGCTGACTTTTTTTCTTCCAAGCGCCCCCAGAATCACAACTTAAATGATATTAGCAAAAGAAAATCGACTCGAAGGAAGAAAAAAGGGGGAATCGAATAAACCCCTTGAAAAGTTGAAGTTTTCGTGGTTCCACCCAGGAGGCCAGTTTTAACAATTGACTGGCTTTCCTGGCATCACTGGCGACGAGTTTAAACGTTCATTTCGCTCGAATCGAAGAAAGCAGTCGAAGAAAGGAAGGAAAATGTAAGATGGAATTGAGAAATGAGCAAGTTGGAATAAAATGCTTCTATCATTACTTTCCAATCAGCGACCAAATACAATTGAAGTCAGGACATTCCATTTTGTAATATGCTTTTCCAACAACTGCGCCCTCTTTGCAGCGACAGTGTCTACTGAAGGAGAAAACGAGAAATAGGAAGGAGCATTTTTACTTTTTTTTTCTTATTGTGTTCTTGTTTCTATGTGCTTTTTATTATTATTATATTTTCTCTCAACAAATGCAGTCCCATCGGAGTTTTGACCGTCCATCCATCATCAGGTAAAATCTGACACTTTCATCTACAGTAAATAAACCATAAATAAAGACACAAAGCCGGACGAAATTCACTATTCCTTTTCAACTTCCCTGTTCTTAAGTGTACGATATTTTCATTTCAAAGAAGATTTTAGCCCATCTCAGTAAACAGTGTGTAAAATTTCATTTAATCAGTCAGTTTATTCTTTTGATCGTTGAATATCGTTATATCGTTACATCTCAAATCGATCATGTAACGATTCTACTAATCGATTTCGAACATGCTGACATTTAAGAGTTCGCACGGAATAATTTTCCTGTGCCGGCTTTGTTTTATAAGAATCCTTCTACTAACATACAAGGATGGACGGTGTAGCTTGAGACCAAAGGAGCGGCGAAGGGTGGACTTTAGATTCCTTAATTCTCTGGATGAATATTCTTGGTTGAGATTAAAAAATTAAAATTCGAAAATTTGGAATTCTGAAAGATTTATAAACCAATACCAGGTTGCTTTTGATGTTTGATTTTGGATGTCTGTTTGGTAACCAAGAAGTAGAGGAACTTACTTTCCATTACTGTAATTGATAATACACTGCTCGACATTGAAAATGCAACACCAAGAAGGAGTGGTCAGAAATTGACGAAATTTGGTAAGAAGACAGAGACAGCATGGAACAATAAGTGATATTTATTTCAAAATAAATAAGCAAAATTTAGAGCGAGGACGGCGTCCGCTCAGTAAGGAGTAGGACCACCGCGGACAGCGATGCACGAAAAAACACGTCTAGGCATGGAGTCAATAAGCCTGCGGATGGTGTCCTGAGGGATGGCACTTCATTCCCTTTCAACCATTTGCCACAGTTCGTCCTCTGGACGAGGCAGTGGCAGGTTCTGAAAACGGCGTCCAATCACGTCCCACACATGTTCGATTGGTGACAAGTCAGGAGAGTATGGTGGCCAGGAAAGAATCTGTACACCTCGTAGAGCATGTTGGCTGATTCGAGCACTGTGAGGCCGGGCGATATCATGTTGAAAAATTGCATTTAGCAGACCCTGAAGGTAGGGGATTGCCACCGGCCGCAGTACATTATCTACATATCGTTGGGCCGTCATAGTGCCCCGAATACGAACTAGAGCTGATACTGAATTGTATGCAATAGCGCCCCAAACCATTATGCCACGTTGTCGCGCTGTGGGGCGTCCCACAGTTACTGCCGGATTCGATCTTTCTCCACGTCGACGCCACACGCGTATGCGATGACTATCGCTGGACAAACAGAAGTGGGATTCATCTGAGAACACTACGGTTTGCCATTCTACCATCCACGTCGCTCTGGTCCGGCACCATTCCAAACGTTGGTGTCTGTGCTGTGAGGTCAATGGCAGTCTTCTTAGCGGGCGCCGTGATTGCAGGCCACGTGCAACCAGTCGACGGGAAATTGTTCTGGTCGACACAGGAACATCCAGGGTACCTTGCACGTGCTGCAGAATCGACGTACAAGTGACTTGCGGTTCCGCCACAGCTTGTCGGTGAATCCGTCGATCCAAGCGGTCTGACGTCACTCTGGCTGCACCTGCACCCCTCAATGTGGCTACATTTCCTCTTTCCAACCATCTCCGACACAGCCGATGCACAGTTCTTGCATCCATGTGGGTATCAGCTGCAATTTGACGTATGGACCAATCTCCCCTTCTCAGTCCGATCACCATACCCCTTGTAAAGTCATCTATATGCTGGAAGTGTCTTCGTTGAGGACGGCGTGGCATTTCCTCCTATCACACGTATCCTTCGAGACAAAAAACAAATTTCCCTGATAATTAGTCTGGCAGAAAAACCAACATGAACATAGTCCACTTTTCAACTTCATTCTCTTATATCTCACTTCACGTGCGTCGGAGAGCTGCGCATTTCATATCATTTGCATAACTCAGTGACGTGCGTCTACGGTAAAATTTGCATGAATTTCTGACCACTCCTTCTTGGTGTTGCATTGTCAATGTCGAGCAGTGTAAATAGAATTAATAAATAAACATTGTAGAATGATTATGAAAAACAAATTATGATGAATGGAGTGAGAAAAAAATCCATAAAGGCAATTACACTGCAAAAAATGAATAATGTTTTTACAGTATAATGCAGCTAATTTTATAGTAATAAACTGAAAAAATTGCTAATTTTACAGCAATAAACTGCAAAAGTTGCAAATTTTACGGTTTATCACCGTGCATTTTACAGTTTTAAACTGGAACCTCTGCTGCCAGTATTACACTGTTGTTTTTACAGTATAATATAGCTAAATCTTATAGTAATGAACTAAAATTTCTAACTTTACATTAAGAAACTAATATTGGTAGTTTTTCAGTTTATTACTGCGAATTTTACATCTTTTAATTGGAACCTCGACTGCCAGTATTATACTGTAAAAACAGCAGTTCATTTTTTGCAGTGTACGCATTAGTGCAGGAAGTAAGAGGTTGAACTCACCCAGGTAGCACAAAAAACGTTTAAACGTTTTTAATCGGTTGTCACAACGTTAATAACCATTTTACAACCTTTAAAAAACGCAGTGTGCTACTTGGGCAGGGCCTGATTACTAAATAGACCAATAGATCGTGGTCCCCTCTGATCAAGGACTACCAAATGGCTAAAATTGTTTTGGCCAGTTGCGAAAATTGCAAGTTTTGACTAACAGGGGTTTCAAAAAAGCGTTTGACCTTGAGTTCCCCGATAGCTGAATCAGGCCCTGGTTGAACTGAGTTGGAGTACGTTTCTTTAACCAGTGTATTATGATTAATAAGCTCTTGAATTTGGACAGAGGCAACCAACCATATTCAGAAAGTACTGGTCCCTGGTTCAAATGATTTACATAAATATACAAGATTTTTTGACACCAAGATAATACAGTGACAAATTTATATAGTCATGCACTTTTATGTCAATTTCGTCAGTTACCTATTTGGAATTGACATGAAAACCAACATTACTTACAATTATCTAAATGTCTCCAATCGAATTATTTACGGAAACGATTTAACGATATGTTTGAATAAAGAAATGTTAATTTAAATCAATTTTAAATTTAGTTACTTAAAAGAAAAGTACATTGGTGATAAAAACAATTTAGACCAAAATCTTCCTTTCAACCTTGAGAAAAATCTTTGTCAATGGGAGCTATGATTTATTGCATTTTTCATAAGTGGTCACAAAAACGTCAATTTTTATTCTATGAAAAATGAAATAGCTGAAATTTGAAAATATTTAACGTATTTCGATACTTAAGTTTTGGAAAAACAAACCTAATTTTCTATATAATTTTCTTCATATTCTCCAAGTAAAAAAAAAAAAAATTTTTTTTTGGTTATTTCTTTATTTGAAAGTTTCTCATCCAGGTTTGTCTCAACGAGAGCTTGAGAGCACCTCTTCTGCTGTATTTGAAACTGTAAAAAGGAAAAAAAATAACCACTTAAAAATAAAATAATATTTTTATAGTATGCGAAATTTAGTATATATACATGAATGTGTGCGTGAGTGTGTGTGTGGGCCTATATATATGGGTTTGCGGATGAATTTATTGTTAAAGAAATTAATACGGTCACGACTTGAAAAAGTTTAAAAACAACTACACTAAAGCATAATAATATTTATAGCAAATCAGGCTATCTATTTTTCAGAACACAGTACTCGCAAATACTATGTATATAAATTACGTTTCAGAATGATTAAAATTTATTAATGTATGTAATCTGCCGGGATGTGATTTCGTAACATTTTTTGTTACATTTTTTTTCAATTGCAATCATCATATCAAAATGTAATTACAAAAGGCATAGGCAACTTATGAGAGACATTAATGTGCTTTATTTCTCAGATTACTTTGCTTACCTGGGAACAATGGGTTTGACGATAGAAAAAAAATCTTTATTTTGAAAAGAGAACTTATAGTCAAGTATTCTTCGTGTTGTTGTGAATAATTGCGGTGAAATTAAAGCTCCTGGGAAAGGACAGATGTTTATATAAAAAAGAGCTAATGTACGTGCTCATGTACTGCCTCAAATGAGCTTTTAGTTAAACGTTTTATAATCAAGCAATACAATAGGAACATGGAGAGAAATAAAGTAATTATCATAATGCAGGTGCTTTGGAAAAAAAAAGACAATCCTTACGTACAAATATAAGTAAGCATCATGCATTAGGTGGCATCATGCATGTAAATTCATTTTGTGATTGTATAAATGTAAGCGAAGCGATTTATAACTTGGAGCACTGTGGTTGTTATAGGAATAAATTCATAATACTATTACTTACACGGAGATAAATAGGTACAGTTTGCTTGAAGGCACACACAGGGCACTGTACGACAGCTGCAGAGCTTTTTCTTTGCTTTTCGTTAATTTCTTTGTTAATTAATTTATCATTAAATTACAATTTTGTGCAAGAAATGAATTTGTGTAAAAAATTATCTTTCTTCTTCTTCATTTTATTATTATTATTATTTTATTTTTATTTTTTTTTTGGTTCAATAATAGGTAAAGTTCTTTCGTTGTTTACCCCCATCATCCTTTTTTCTTCATAATTATAAAACATTAGCACCCTACACATGGTATATTTATCACATCAAAAATAGTCATCAAGAATAATATAAAATTAAAACATTCATTGATTATAACATTCCACATTTTCACGGAAAAAAGGGGGAAGAGGAAGGGGCAGTTAAATTTTTATCCTTAACAAACAGGAAATCGTCAAATGTATATTTGCTGCAAATTTGAAACCATTAATTATCTGAATCAAGCTGTAACAATTTATTTTATCTAAAGTTCTCCGGTGGACAGCATCGGAAATTAGACGTTATGAGATAATTCGAAAAGTTGTGCGTAAAGTAATGCATCTGGACTACGACCATTAGATCAAAGTACCTAAGGTTAGAGGAACAGTGAGGTAATCAATGAGGATCTTCTCCAATTCTCCTTTTGCAGATCCCAAATTTCTACCCGAAACATCATCTCATCTCATTAGCATAAATAATCCAGTTTGTCGCGAATTACGACATGGAAAACAGATTACATACGTTCCAGATAATTTACAGTTAACGACACGCATTTGTGCTACCTCAATTAATTTGCATGGATGGTAGACAATAATTTAACAAGTGCAAGCGGGAAGATTCGCTGTGCTCTTCTGAAATCTCTCCCACCCGCTCATATCTCCAGCAGAAAGGAGGATGGAGAGCACAGTGGGATCATTAGAGGCAAGGAAAGGACTTGCCTTTTCATCAGAATGCGGGGACCATTAGGTGCCTAATCTTTTATGCATGGAGGAACTTGCTCAATGTGGAGATTGTTCAAGAGCAAAGAGGCTGTCTTCTATGAGAGGGGGATGAATTTGACTTCGGGGGGGGGGTGTAGATGATGTCCTTCTTGTTTTCCTCCTAGCGCGAAATGTGTCGCCAAACGCATCCATAGTTTAGAACAGAAAAGATCTTGGTTGTGAAGCCAAATGCTTCGCCAAGTTTGTCAAGAACAAAGACTCGGCTCAGCACGATATATGAGTGATTAAAGAAGCAGAGAGCGATAAATATATTTTTACACCCTTCAGATGATAACTTTGGTGGTGTAATTGATACCAATGATGACGCCTGAATGTTTCAAAGAAGGATAATTGAGAGTCGGAAATGTTGATTCATATTCCTGTTAATTCTTTCATTTTGAAAGAAATGGGGCACGCATTCATTAATTTGAATTAGAGGTGGATAATGCGTGAATTTTACCCATTGTTCAATCCCGAACAATGCAATGATGAATAACCGTATTGAGTAAGACTTAAATATGAAAAGAATGTGTTACTTAGATTAACACTACGCTTCTTTAAATGATGTAGGGCATTTAAATGAATTATGAACAAATGAATCATTCATTGCTTCAGTGTTCATCATAAAAGTTAACACAAAAGGCTGGTATTGTGTTTTGATTTAAAAAAAAAAACTGCTGCAGCAATTCTATTCATTGTTTCTGGAATTTTTTCCAGTAATTTAATAGAATAATATTTTTTTTTATTTTTGTATACTAGATTGTATTACTTCAACCGGTCAAACGCAGCTAAAGGTATTCTTTGGCGTTAATAAAAGATTTTAAATAATCAATATATAAAAATCTATTTTTTATATAACCCAAATAAAACATTCGTTTTAAAAAGGAAAAATATCAAATCTTAAAACTAATTTACTATTATTGAATTTCCCAACAGATTTTCTCTATCCATTCTTTTTGAAATAACCTATTTTAAAAATAATACTAGCTGGCGCACTAACCTAAATTTGTTATTTTAAGTACAAGCGTAAATCAAAAAACTTCACAAACTGGTTTCAGTTCTAAAAAGAAAGAAATAAGGAAAAAAGTGGCATGCACCGACATTAAAATACAACTACAGCTTTTATATGTCAATGTGAAGAAAAGTTTTTTGCAATTAAGAAGTTATCTTCTAGTAAAAAAAAAAATGGAATGCGTGTTTTCGTTTGAGAAGTGTTAGTAAATTGAATTTCTCTTCTGCAAATTCTTCTTTCATTTTTCTTCATAAAATGTCTCCAGAATGTACTGAGTATACGAAATTTCGCATTGTCCACGAAAAATATCACAGTTCAATTAATGAGTCCACAGCCAGCTTAGAAAGTATGGATACGATGTTAAAAGAGCTTACTTTTGAAATCGTTCGATATAGATTTGGAATAATGAAAAAATTTGCTTTTATTTTGGTGGGCCTCTGCTGCACATTCATCTTATATCATTAAAAACTGATTGCATCTTTCTTTCTATTTTGGTTTGTCACTCTAACTTCTACCGAACGCCATTAACTGGCAATGTCGTTAGATTCATTATTTTCCAAGCTTCATGTTTGGCTAATTTACATAATTACACGCTTTCAATTAGTGAAGGTAATAATTAAAACGTAAATTCGTGAGCTCGAGCACTGTTCCGTGCACTCGATTTTTGACATTCTGCTAATTTCGCCCTGTGAAATTTCTTTTACTAGGTCACATCGTCAATAAATCCTCTCGCGCTCTCTCTCTTTCTCCGCTTAGCGGAAGTTAGTCCTTAGAAAGGGGGGAAAAGTCAATCTTTGAATCATTCAAGTAAATAGTTAAGTTCGAGGCGACACGGAACTTGAAATGGTTCTAAAGGGGTGTTGCACTGAAAATAAATATGCTACTAATTATCTTATATACTGCCTCAATCAGCAGAAAAGGGAAAATATTTCGAAATGCAACAAGTGGCAAAAAAGGTGCAGGACCGACAGCGTACACCGTCGAAGGTGGTGGATTGGCCTTGCTTGCTGTTGGGAAAAAAGGGTTTTACAAGTTTTAAAAGTAATTAATTTTATTTTTAAAAGCCATATGTTGAAATGCACCCCTTTTTGGCTCCCAACGGACTCTTATCGACATAAACGTGCGATTAATATTTTGCATGACGCATGGTAGATTTGTATAAGTATCATGTAGTTCGACCTTATTTAAATAATTAAATTTTATCTTTGAAAGCTTACAGTACTTTGAAAACTTTACTGTAAGAAACTAAAATTGCTAGTTTTACAGTTTATTACTGTGCATTTACAGTTTTAAATTGGAAAATGGGCTACCAGTCTTATACTGTAAAAACAACAGTTTATTTTAATTAAAATTTCTAAAACTTTAATAATGGTAATTAGTAACCAGCAATTTTTTAAGCAAAGGCAATGACAAGATTACATCATAAAAATGAGTCAAATAAACTGATTGAAAGTAAAGATGATAAATTTATAGTTCTTATTCATTGCATGACATTTTTTCTGCACTTTTATTATGTTTCAAGATACGTTCGTATTTTAAGTGTCTTTGAAATGATCTTTGCGCTTAAATACCTATTGTTGTGGTACACTTTTATTTCAATATAAGATGTGACTTCTCACAAAAATAAATTTGTGATATATGTACGTAATGAGCTCAAATGTTTTACTGTACCTAGTTAAGTAAGGATTTCTTAGGTTTCTCTACACAATTTTCTTTTTTGTTTCGTCTTCAAAAAATATTAATTGTAAGAAAACTAATTGGTTTTGCTCTTCAATTATTTCAAAATGATTTTAAAAATCATTAATTTGCTAACGATGATCAGCATTTCTTCCTTTGATTACCAATTAATAGAATTGAGAAAAAGTTTTAGAAGGAAAAGAAATTACAAGGTTGACATCTTAATTACAACTTCAGTACACACACACACACACACACACACACCCGCGTGTGCACATGCACACAAACACATGTATTGGAAAGGGGGACACATGTGAACAATGCATGCTTTATTATGCTAACTTGAAGCAAAATTTTTAAAAAATCTCCATGGATGGCAGTGCCAGTCTTACTTCTTTACAAAACTTTCGGAGCAAAAATTTTAACTTCTTTGTTTTAGCAGTTATTGTTTAACTTTATTGCTGTCTTCTTCACATGAAAACATATTTTAAACTAACTAGTTAAACTTAACGATTGCAAGTCATCGTATGATCATTCAGGAACATTTTTTATAATGTTGAAATTGTTTTATTGAATTTAAAATGCTTTACTTTTGTAATTTTGTCCTAAGGTAGATGGGGCACATGTATACAGTTCTTATGTCCTCTAAATAATATGAATATTAGTGCGGATTTTTTGGAAAGTTTAGAAACACGTGCAAGTACTTACAGTTGTTACTTTTCTCTTGTGAATTCAGTTTTTTTATTATTATTATTATTATTATTATTATTATTATTATTATTATTATTATTATTATTAATTCTTTCTTTTTTATTCATTTCTCGGCTACTTCCCCGATAAGGTTTCAAAAACAAAATTAATAAAGACATGAAAAGTGGTTTAGTGCATCGCAAAAAATATTGCAAAGTGCGAAAAAAAGAAAAATAAATAAAATAATTTAATAAATATAAAAAGATTCAATAACTGAAAATTCCAAAATTTTGGTAATTTCAATTTTTTCTTTAAAGTAACTTTCATCACAATTGCCTCAAAAATAGATCAAGTCTAACTTATTAACTACCACAGTCAATAAGTTTGATTAAGAGATTAAATATAAGCGTAATATTTACGACTATATGGATAAATCGTGATTATTGCTCTTCAAATAAACTACTTATCAGCCAAGTAAGATGTGAAAAGCACACCGCTGCGACCCTTATCCGTTGCATATTAACTTTACTGCTACATTAAACACCACTATTTCTATTGTCAAAATCCCATTGACATGTCTATCGAAAAACCATAACCTTCCTATGGTACCTCTTTAATAGATGGATACGATTACAACAGTGGATATGGAAGATAATTCTTTGCTGTGCAGCCGTTAGTCAAATAGCCGTCCGAAAGGCAATAAAATTTCTTGGCACGAGGACCTATAGATTCGACACCCATGGCTAAACATGTATTACCGCTCGTCCCTGCAGCTTCGTCACGGGGGGGGGGGAGGTTGAAGCAACGCAAATATACGTTTATAGGGGTTGGCAGTTTGCAAACGCTTCGCCATTAATGTCTACAGTCCAGTGGGTGTCTTGAAAAGAACCCAGCGGTCAGTTGGTCAAGCAGGGATAAATTATGGGGCTGGCAGTGGACAGAAGGGGCTTAGTGGGATAGAGGACAAAGGGTTTTACTACCGGGCATCGCCCCAAGGGTCAGGAAGGTCTGAGTAAGTGTGGGTTTTTCGTACTCGAAGTGTCAAAGCATTGGTTACCGAATGTGAAGTGACACTGAGATAGTGTCATATTTAGGTAACACGAAGACAATTTTCTGTGTTTATTTGATTTCTTAGATTTAAATGGGGTAACACGAAGCACATTGGGAGATAAAAGTAGGAGATTAATGTAGAATAACATTGAAGAAGAATTGGTAGCAGCTAAAGGGTCAATTCGCTTTGAATGGTGTACTTAATTCTAACAACGTTTCTAAAAAAGTGATTCAGGCATATCATTGATCTTAAATTTCAGAAAAATTATTACACTGACTTTGTTTTTCCATTGTTTTTAAAAGTTTGGTTCAGAATCGCACATTATTAAAACTCTAACGACGGTAGTTTTGCAATTTTCCCACATAATTTTGTCTAAGAAAATAAAAAACATCCATTGAAATAACTCAAAGGAACTCGTATTCCGTTACTACCTTCTCTACTAACACCTTATAGCTTTTCTCTCAGGTTGGAATTTAAATGTCATAAAAGAGACTTCACGAATATTAACTCTAAGCTATTTTGCTGGTGCTGAATAGCACAGCTCAGACGATGCGAGTAAATTGATGACGAAAAACGAGAATCTTTTTAAAATAGCAGAAACCTTGAAGCTTTAAAAATACTTTCGAACAATGAAGGATAGAATTCTTTGAAGAAAAGATTGTTGCAGCACAAGTATTAATGCAAAACAAAACTCAAAGCTAAATAGCAATTTCTTTAGTTCAATAATACGAGAACTGATGTTTAAGTTATTGAAAAGGAAGGTAAGAAAATATGTGTAACCTAACTAAAGTATTCTTTTGAGACTGCTCATAAATGATGTCACGTCTTGAAGGGTTGGGGGGAGTACGAGGAATTGTGAGAATTTGTGATAAGGTTTATGAAAAATAGTGTGACACGTGACACAGGGGATATGGTGAAGTGAAACATTTTATGACTCGGAGAAAGGGTTAAAAAATGTTAGAAAAAGTGTCACATCATTTTTGAACCTTAATTATTTTCTAACATTTTTCTTTAATCTAACCTGATTTGAGAAAGGAATATTGATCAAGCGACTGCTGATTCTTATTTAATCGCCCCTTCAGTGGATTACATGCATATTTTATTCATCCCTACAACACAAAATTTTAATGAATTCGCTGTATTTCAAGTGATGATGACGTAAGTGATGATGACGCATTAAGAAGCTTAAAAATGGAAAAAACTGAACCAGACTTTGAGGAAATGAGGCATGCCTTGTAAAATGAACGCATTACGGGTAGTTTTAACATGCGTTATTTTCACAAAATTCTGGTAGCGGACCAAGCAATTCAAGACACATTTGTTAATAAAAATGTCACCAAAATATTAAAAATGTTTAGCTATTCTTAATTGTAGAACTTTCTCTTGCTTAGACAGAAGTGTATTGATAAATCATAAATCATGTTTCAGATCGATTTTAATGAACCTTCAGTACTAGTAAACTATCATATTGACCAGTGGTCAAGCTTTTTGTGTATCTTCCCAGCACTTCCATCACTGAAATCTAGCCCAGAGCTGACTATGCTAACTGGATTACCCAGAGCCGGACAATCGCTCAATGAGAAAAACAATCCTTCAATTAAGCGTAAAAGCACTGACCAATGTCCAGTGTCCGGAGGGCTTGGTCATCGTTTAATCGGATCAACCCTTTTACTGGATTGCCCGGAAAAGCAAATGGCTGTTTTGGCCAAACGTAATTATGCTCTTCTGCGCTGCCTCTTTTACCGAAGATGAATTGGGATGATATTTGGCAAGATTGATCATTGATGAGTGGGAGCAGTTAGCAGATCGTTTATCAGGGCCATATGCTGATGGATCATAACGCTTTCATAAGCGTCACTTTTTATATGCAGTCCGTGAACGTGAAATATACTGTCTTTAAGGAAAGTCGATATCTTGCCCAAATTGTACTGTAATTAATTTTGCGTTTTTTTAAATAACAAATGAAAAACAAAAATTCTCTTACTTTTTTTTTTAGAAAGTTTATATAAAAAAAAAACATTTTTTTTCTTCCGGAAAGGTTACGATGAAAATAATATTCAGAAAAAAGGCAAAATTTATTTTGCATTATCAATATCATGTTTCCTTGTAAAGAACTGTGGAAAAATTGTTTTTACTTGACTTTATTTTATTTATTTGTATTTTCATTTATTTTTACTTATTTAAATTGAAAATTTATTTTTGAGAAATTTCTGGTTGTGGCTCATTTGAATGGTATGTTTATTCGATTTTTACCCAAGTAGCATCAACTCATCGGATTTTGCTCGGCCAATCAACTAACTCCTCGTAAACTGATCCCGTAACGCACGATGGCATCGTTCCGATCAGTATCCGAGCACGGTTTTCGATGAGCTACTTTTCATCGGAAAGCGATATCCTTCCGATCAACTTTCCCGATGAAAATAAGCCGAGCTATATTCCATCGGAAAATGATATCCTTCCGATCAAGTTTCCCGATGAAAATTAGCCGAGCTATATTTCATCGGAAAACGATATCCTTCTGATCAAGTTTCCCGATGAAAATTAGCCGAGCTATATTTCATCGGAAAACGATATCCTTCCGATCAAGTTTCCCGATAAAAATTAGCCGAGCTATATTCCATCGAAAAACGATATCCTTCCGATCAAATTTCCCGATGAAAATTAACCGAGCTATGTTTCATCGAAAAACTATATACTTCCAATCAAATTTTCCGATGAAAATATGCCAAGCTACAGATTTCATCGGAAAGAGGTCGTAATGATCAAATTTTCTGATGAAAATTTTCCCAATCTCAAATTTTTGTTAAATATTCAGTGTTGGTCTCATTTATCGTAGACTTGGTGGTGTGGTGGTAGAGCGTTGACTTTCCGCGCAGATAACCCGGGTTCGATGCTGGAGTTGGCCAGTCGCACCTGGTTGTGGGAAATAAAAAAAGGTTCCAAAATTCATCGCCACGGAACTAAACTGCGCGTATATTGATCCAACTCTCATCGTATTTTGATCCAAACTTTATCGCCACGGAACTACATTGCTCGTATATTGATGCAACTCTCTTCGTATTTTTATCCAAAATTGATCCTTAACTCATCGCCACGAGCTACACTGCTCGTATTTTGATCTAAATCATATCGTTTTTTCATCCTAAATTCATCGCCACGGAACAGCACTGCTCGCGTATTGATCTAAATCACATCGTATTTTCATCCAAAATTGATCCTAAATTTATCGGCACGGGACTGCACTGCTCGTAAATTGATCCAAATCTCATCGTAAACTCATCGGATTTTGCTGCTCGGATTCTATTTGGCCGATGAGACATATTGGAGCAATTCAGGATGAGAACTCATCGAAATCCGATCATCGGCCGATGAGAATTTCATCGGGTTTCGATGAATGGCCGATCATCGGCCGATGAGATTGTGCTGCTAGGGTATTCACTAATACATTGAAAAAGGTGGGAGACTTTGAATTTAAGATATTTACCATTGCTGTTAAAGAAGTAGTAGAAATTTATTGAAATATGATGCTTAAAAAATTTCAGAGAATGAATTTAATATATTTTTTTAAATATTAACTTATCTGCTTTCTTCTCACACAAATTTCCCAGTTTTATCTTCGAAAATTGCTTTAGTTTTTAAAACTGTAAATTTTGTTGAAAGTTTATTGGAACCTAAGACAATTAAGAGTGTGAGATATCGCTGTTCTTGGAAAGCGAGGTTGACTTACAAAAAAGTATGTTTGTTGGGATCTTTAAGAGCTCCTTACTTTACGAACCCGGCTGTTTTTTTTTTTTTTTCAATTTAATTTAACTCCTGTGTTCAATTAATTTCCTACTAAACCTTTCAACTTAAGCTAGGAAGTGATATTTTTAACTTGAGCTGATCATTTCGTGCCACAAAATATAGATTTTTTTGAAAAGATGGTGAAGCTCTAAAAACCGATGTGCTCAAAATATTTACTAACATTACCCAAAGATTTAAGTACATATATTGTAACATGCTAATTCATTTAAATTGTCTATTAAATGCTCTCCATTTACAAAACTTAGATCTCAAACTGAAGGAAAACGTTGTTTCTTAATAGCGAACGATTTTCTTGAAATATCACTCTGCTTTGTCATTCTGAGAAGCTTTGAATTTTGTATAAAGCTGAAAAGCAAAATTTTATGAGATTATTTTTCGTTTTTTTATTTTTTTAATTATTCTTTTTTTAAATTTTAAATCACTGCTTCGAACACTTCCACTAATCGCATATCGAAAACTCCAAATCATTTAAAGATGTGCTGATTTAAATGAGCTGAGGGCTGTCTGAAAGTAAGTTCCGCGCTATCAAGACCCACAAATCCGGCCATTCATTTCCCGAATCGATTAATTCTTCCTGGTGACAAGGCCCTCACCCAAGAAAAGCAGTTCGCGACCAAAATCAAAATAAATTTTTCTTTCTCCACTTTCCGGGCTAACTAGGGGGAAGGGGAGGGGTGGGGGCGATGAATTATCGAGAGAAGCCGTATGCAAATGTTATTAGGCAAGGGCGCAGAGGCACGGAACACGGACTGACAGCGAGTGGGCCGACCCGGACGACACTGCGAAACAGCGGGGGACGTCGGCAAGAAATTGCGGTTAACGATCCGGTGGTTCGCGACTTGGGGTGAAACTGGCGAAAATTGGAATTTGGCGCGAGGTTATTTGAAATCAAAGTTCATTCAGTCATACATGCTGTTTTTACAGTATAATACAGTTAATTTTGTAGCAATAAACTGCAAAAATTTCTACTTTTACGGTAATAAACTGTAAAATTGCTAATTTTACAGTTTATTACCGTGCATTTTACAGTTTTAAACTGGAACCTCTGCTGCCAGTACTATACTGTTGTTTTTACACTATAATAAAGCTAAATTTTACGGCAATAAACTGTAAAATTTCTAACTCTGCAGTAAGAAACTGTAAAATTGCTAGTTTTACAGTTCATTACTGTGCATTTTACAGTTTTAAATTGGAACCTGGCAGCCAGTATTATACTGTAAAAACGACAGCTCATTTTTTGCAGTGTAGAAAAAGGAAATCCACATGCTGTTAATTTCGATTTTATTGATATTTTATTTTCTGAAACCAAAAGCTAAGATTATATTAAAAACCTGCAGTTTTTCATTTTTTCAGTACTAAAAAAAATATTTAGTTTTATTGGTTTCTTAAATAAGGTCTGAATTTTCTTCGTAGACGTTAATGATGAAAAGTTATGAACTATTCAAAAAATACCCTTAAGTAACCAAATTTTTAAAAAAAGAAAAAAACTTCGATGTACTTGTTCCTGTACAAAAGATTTTCATACAAAGTTCGTTTGAAACAAATCCTATTTTAATTTCGGAATATATAATTGCCTTGAATTTTCTCGTAGCCTTTAGTGTTAAGTTATTTTGTACTGTTCAAAATTGAACAAAAAAATTCCTATTTGTGGAAAAAAAAAGGCGTTAAGAAAGGAAAATTGGAATGAAGCGAGATTGTTGGATTTACCCCCCCCCCCCTCCAAATAGAACTATTCACTCAAACGTCATGGGGAAGAGAAACAGACAGATCGGCCGACAGACTGACCGACATGAATTCATCTCGAAGCCATACGTGTCAATTTGTTACTTTTTAATATTTATTTATTACATTATTATTATTATTATTATTATTGTTATACAGCTTTTTGTAATATTTTTACAGTAAATTAAGCCATCTTTCATTCTTGCTTTTCTACTATTTCTCTTTTTCTTTTTTTTGAAAACTTTTACTGGATAATTGGTTAAAAAGCGCGAAAGAAGGCCTAATGCAACTCAAAAATGCCTCTAAAACAAGGCACAGTCAAAATAAATAAAATAGTTAAATAAGTACTTAATATTAAAAATTGAAAAATAAGGCTTTGAGAATTGGAAAATGCGTGTGTTTGTCTATCACCTACGCACCCCTCCCCTCGCCCCGCAGAAAAAACTCTTGAGGAAATAATCCGTTTTGAACAAACTTCTTTTCTTCAAAAGATTTCGGTGAGGGCACTTTAATCCACACTTCTTACTTGGATTTAAAAAAATCTTTTCGTTCAAGCCTGAACACTTCAAAAAAAGAAAAAGTAGAGGCTATGGTTATAATTATGGCAAATATAGATTTCTAAACTTAAAGGTGGATTTTCTGGTAACCATCTTAACCGAAAAATGCCTTTTGAAGAATAATACATTCAAAAATAAACGTATCCATGAGTAATTCGAAAAAAAAATGAAATTAAACGCTAACGAGAAAATTTCAAACTTTGTCGGAACATTTTAACAATAATGGTTTAAAATGCAAAAAAAAGGAGAAAAGTGAGTAGACTGAATACATTCCTAAATAATTTGTGTTTCGCAAAAAAAAAAAAAAGAAGAAAAGCGTCATTAATAAAAGTTGAAATACCATTGAGGATACCATAAATTGATTGACTGAACTAAAATTTTGTGAATTCATAGACCAAATTATACTATAGTGGAAAACATAGAAAGTTACTGTATGATAGGAAGCGTTTGAAAGTGGGACTAATAAGGGAACAAATTAAGGAATAAAAATCTCTCTTTCTATACAATGAAAGAACGGTTTCTTCCAACTCTAAAACCAAAATGTGAGAAATATCACTGAGTATTGACACTTTAGAGATAGTTTTCTTCATATGCAATGAACGAGAAAAATTATCATTTACGATTTAACAATGATCAGATAAAAAATAATAATCTTTTGCAAAATAATGTGTTGATATTAATTACACTGTTCGACAAAAAAAAACCTTGAAAATGCTTCTGGTATTTTGAAGGCTGTTTCTTATGTAAAATGACTCCCTGAATCCGAATATGACCCCCGTTTTCCCCCATCACGTCCCAATTTTTTTTAAAACGCCCCCCTTTTTTTTTCATTTTTCCTTAGTTTCAGGGCTATAATATTTTTTTTGGAGGGGAAAGGAGCCTTATATTCACCAATAAATTTTTTTGGATGTCAAGAGAGACTCAAAGTTTAAAATCATGAGCACCGAGAAAAAATCGGGGAACTTGGGGGGGCGTGGCCCCCCAAAATATTTGAAAAATCACCAAAAACGATCTTTTTATTCTAGTTTCTTTAAAAAGACCTTTAAAACATTTTTTTCGGTGCAGAACCAGAGTATAGGATCCGCTCCTATGGCTCCTGGGTCAGAAAAAATTTTCACGCTGTAAAATTTTTTAAAAAAAATAAGATAATGCTTTAAAAATCGCACTTTGCACTCGAGTTTTAAAGCAGGTCTTCAGCCAAAAAAAAAAACAAAATTGTGGCTGATTCTTATGTCAAATGACCCCCTATTTCCAAATATGACCTCAGTTTCCCTCCTCCACCCCCTCTTTCCAGAGAGTCCCCCCCCCCCAATTCAGAGTCATTTTACTAATTCGGAGGGGAAAAGTACATTACGTAACCCGTTAACATAATTCTAAAAGGCAACAGAGGTTCAAAGTTCAAAATCATGTACATGTGTACCAAAAATATAAACTAGGGCGGTATACCTCCCCCCTCCCCCCCCCCAAAAAAAAGAAAAGAAAATTCAATACTCTGATTTTTCACAAAAAAAAAAAAAAGGTTTAAAACGTCTCTTAGAAAAACAAGAAAAGAAGATTTTTTTTCGGGGGGGGGGGGTACACCGCCATAGTTTATATTTTTGGTACACATGTACATGATTTTGAACTTTGAACCTCTGTTGCCTTTTAGAATTATGTTAACGGGTTACGTAATGTACTTTTCCCCTCCGAATTAGTAAAATGACTTTGAATTGGGGGGGGGGGACTCTCTGGAAAGAGGGGGTGGAGGGGGGAAACTGAGGTCATATTTGGAAATAGGGAGTCATTTGACATAAGAATCAGCCACAATTTTTTTTTTTTTTTGGCTGAAGACCTGCTTTAAAACTCGAGTGCAAAGTGCGATTTTTAAAGCATTATTTTATTTTTTTAAAAAAATTTTACAGCGTGAAAATTTTTTCTGACCCAGGAGCCATAGGAGCGGATCCTATACTCTGGTTCTGCACCGAAAAAAATGTTTTAAGGGTCTTTTTAAAGAAACTAGAATAAAAAGATCGTTTTTGGTGATTTTTCAAATATTTTGGGGGGCCACGCCCCCCCAAGTTCCCCGATTTTTTCTCGGTGCTCATGATTTTAAACTTTGAGTCTCTCTTGACATCCAAAAAAATTTATTGGTGAATATAAGGCTCCTTTCCCCTCCAAAAAAATAATTATAGCCCTGAAACTAAGGAAAAATGAAAAAAAAAGGAGGGCGTTTTAAAAAAAATTGGGACGTGATGGGGGAAAACGGGGGTCATATTCGGATTCAGGGGGTCATTTTACATAAGAATCAGCCTTCAAAATACCAGAAGCATTTTCAAGGTTTTTTTTTGTCGAACAGTGTTATTAATACAATCTAGCCCAAAACTACACCATATTTTTTATGTTTTATGTCACTAGGTATTGAAAAAACAAATTTAAAACAAAAGGCCCAGAGAGTCTGATGTGATCATAGATCAAAGCAAGAGTAATTGATTTGCCGAAATTAATCACATGTTTGAAAGGCCACTCAGTTGATCATTAGTTCAAATATTTAGTTAGAATAATACAAAAGCGACAGCAAGAGTTAATGGCTAGATCCTGGTCATATTATGCACCAGGGGTGGATTAAACAATATGACTACGATCAATTTGAAATCGAAAATGGTATATTAGTGCAGTCTGATTATACTATAAAGAAAATTTATCAAAAATGGGATGGATAATTATTGAAAAATAATAATAATAATAATTAACTGTACGCAAAAGGAAAAAAAAAGGGTGAGATGATGTAAATATTCCTGATGACATTTACTTGAAGGCCATTCTTGGGGAAAACTGAGACCTAGTTCGATCTAAATGTGACAGCCATTTTTTTTCAAAATATATAATAAATAGCCATTTTTGCCTATGAAATCCCGCACGTTTTTGTGATTTTTCTGGGCATTTTTTTTAAATTACTCTTTTTAAAAAATACTTTTTAAAATAAAATATAGAGATGTCACATGTGGGACAAAATTTTTGATTTACTATAGAATGTTCCACTATTCGTTTCCATTTTAAACTAACATAATGCTGCCTCCGTGGCTCTGGGTAGAAGTTTCGCTTCGCATGCAGGAGGTCGTGGGTTCAATGCCTACTGGAGCCCTGGGTATTATTTCCCTTCTTTGGGCTGTAAATCTTTGTTGTGCTGTTTTGTGTTATAACGGAGTCCAAACTCTGGAGTTAATGGTAAACCGAATCTGGGCCGTGGTAGCTCGATCGGTAAGGCGTCGGACTCGTGATCGGAGGGACCCGGGTTCGATCCCAGCCGATCAAAGATAAACCATCTTGATTATTGGTGGCTGGAGGACGTTATAAATGTCGTGGTCACAAAGTCCTCCAAGTGAAACGATCCTCTGGGGGTGCTTGGTTCTGGTTCTGGAACCAGAACCCTTGTTTCTGGTTCAAAAAGAATAGAGCGCTCTTCAGGGCCCTATTCCTGTTAAACCACGAGTTGTGGTTTGTACGGGGACCCTGAAGTGTGTGAAGTGGGAAGGTAAACCGAATCTTCATAGTGATTATTAACTATGACACTACAGCAACAGCAGCAACAACAGACCCAAAATAAGTAACTAGCGAGATAGGAAAATCACATATTAAAAGAAATTGCACAGTTAGATTCGGGTAGCATTTTGCTAGCAATGAGGAACCAAAACTAATGTCCAAAGAATGTAAAAAAATAACAATTAAAAATTGATTTTTTTTTTTTTTGGAGCAGTGACTAATTGCTATTTAATTTCATTTTTGACCGTATTTGCCGTTACGGTTCTTTTTAAAGATTAGACCAGGAGCCGACCACCAGGTGGGGCTTCCAGTGTTCCATCTCCACGGCGCTTACCTGCTCCAGGTTTTGCAGGTACTAGGCCTCCGTTCCTCCTGTGGGTGGCGTCCATGTTCTACACCCACCCACCTTCACACACACATTACTACGCGCAAGCAGACACATGCTGTTTTAGCTTTTAAGCTATTAAGCTGTTAATTTTGTTTTTAGCTGTTAAACTGTTTTTTTTTACAGTATAGAACTGGCAGAAGAGGTTCCAATTTAAAACTGTAAAATGCACAGTAATAAATTGTAAAATTAACAGTTTTACGGTAATAAACTATAAAATTTATAATTTTACAGTTTATTACTGTGCATTTTACAATTTGGAACCTCTGCTGCCAGTTTTATACTGTAAAAAGAGTTTTTTTTTTTTTTCGCAGTGCAAGCATACACGGCAACACACACAAACTACTACGCACCACACACACGCATATACACGTTTACACACACACACAAGTTAACGCACACACACATAATTAGGGTTCAAAATATCAAAATTCTTTTTTTTTCTTTAAACTGAAACATCACACAAGAAAAGTATGAATTCACTGGATCAACTTTTAGTCTTGAATAATTTGTATATGTTTCGAAACGTAAGGAAAAGTTTTGCTCAATTTGTCCCACACGTGGAGTCACTCTTGTGTCTAGTCCTTAAAATAGCCTCACTATATCAATATTCCGAAGATACACCGGATGTAATTATCTCATACCACCATGCTTTACGATTTTGATTCCAAAAATAGAACATCAGAAGACAGCAAAGCGATTTTGATCAACAATAGTGTAATCTTCAAAATCTGTTAGCACATAATAAATTTGAAGCGCAAGATGTTAACATAAAGCAATGAATTGTGTACTTCTAAATATAACTCGTATAAGTTGAAAAAAAAAAACAATGTTGGGTAGTTGAGTACGTGTATTGTATGTATGTGAATTTTGTACCTTCATAAAAGTGTGGCTTATTTCTTATTCAATTCAATTTCGTTTTTTTTTTTTTCTGTGGTTGAATCATCTTATGCAGTTGGATTCCAAGAAGGTTATTTAAACATTCTGTGAAAGCGATGAACTCTTTTGGAAGCATTTAAAAGTCCTATGCTTCAGAGAATTCTAAATTTTTATGTTGTAAATGATTATGAAAAACTTATATATTAGACGTTTGATTTTTTTTTCGAAAAAAATAGCTTATTGAAATAATTCTAAAACTATTAAATTTAAGAAAAAATGCTTAGCTTTGTGCTTAAATTAAGGGAAAGACTTTGCTCTCACAGATGATGTACCTCAGAATCAGACTAACGAAAGTCCAAAAATGGTGATTTTCATTTTTTCTCATCACGCACACATTTTTGTTCACACGCACACTTTGGTGTGATGGAAACAGTTAGGTACCCCATGCTCCTAAAAAAATTTCACTTTTAAGAAAAAGAAAGTAAGAAAGAAAAAAAACAGAAAAGTAATAATTACGGCGAGTAGATGAAACTATCTACATTTTTTAAATTCATTTTTGAAACAAATCTTTGCAAATAAAATATGAAACTTATTTTCAAGCTATACTGCATTATTTTCTTTACTAATTACATCCAGTGGTTGGAAAAACTTCATTTATTTTGTAGCGAACTAAAACTACAACTACTTTGGTATAAATGTAGTTAACTACAACTACAACTACTTTTTTTTAAATGTAGCGACTACAAACTACTTTTGAATTGTAGTCGCTACTTCGCTACTTTTTAAAAAATAAATAAATAAAATGCATACACCGTTTGAGGATTGACCGAAAAAATTCGAAAAGTGGTTTACATTAATAAATTAACTCATTTGAATATGGAATAGAACTAGGAATTGTCTTTGAATTTATTTGTTACTTTTCCTTTTGTTCCTTTTTTTTTGCTAAAATTTGTCCTTTTTAGATTTTTTGTACAATTTTTACGAATATTCGCCACAAGAAAGGATTCAAAAGTTGAAAGATTGAAAGAATTCAACCTTCATTTTTTTTTTAATTTCTTGCCAGGGAATATTTAGGAACATGAAAATTATTTGAAGGAATATAAAAATTATGATGCCAAATAAACCAATGACATCGAACAGATAGAATGTATTTCGTCAAAATGATGTATCTAAGATCAGCTCACATTTTTATGGATCTTATTTCTCATTGCATCCGCTGCTGTACTCGTGCAAGATTTGCACCAGTCAGAGTCAATTAAACCTTTTTTTTTCTTCGTTCTTTTTTTTAATTTTTTTCATTTATTTATTTATTTTTTTAATTTAAAAGTAGTTTCCAGAAATCGCTACAAACTACTATTTTTTTGTATCGCGCTACTCACTACTCTACTTTTTTTAAAAAGTAGTGCGCTACACTACAAACTACTAAAAAATGTAGCTACTACAGTAGTTTCGCTACTTGTAGCGCGCTACTTCCGACCACTGATTACATCATTATATGTAGGTAGGTTTGGCACGTTTTTGCCGAAAGTGGAAAAAATCATGTAAAAAAACGGTAAAAAAAACCCGTCCCGGTAAAAATACCTTTTTGCCAGTTTTTGCCAAAGTGGCGAAGAAAAAGATTCTTTGGTTAGTACTATTATAGAATTAAGGGGAGAGTAAATAACTATAAAATAGGTCACTGGCTTTGGCTTTAAAGTTTTAACAGGGACGTTGTGAAGGGTCAATTCATAAAACCCTTTTTTTAACATAGATTGCCAGAGGTGATATTGTATTTTATATACATGTAAAGACTTTTGCACCCCTCCCCCTCATATGATTCTCGCTGCACTAGTGGTTGTAACTAAGAATTAATTCTTATCTTTCAGTTAGTTTTTAACAGGGAAGTCATGCCAGATCTATCCAATGTAAATTTATAGAGAAACAAACTATAATTAGTATTTGCAACATCATCATCTCACAGTGACAGTAGGCTATGTTCAGACCAGGCACGTGCCGTGAACGAACGCCCAGGGTAGGCAGATGAGATACTTTGTGGAATAATAATACATATGTTGAAAAAAAGCATATGCTGTTAACCGTAATAACACAGGATGAATATGAATAATACTCGTATTTACGTAGTCCCTAGTACAAACATATATAAAAAGATTTTCATCTGATTCTATAGAAAATCCATTCTTCTTTCTTTCATTGTGGTGAAAATATTTGTGACTTTCATAAAAATTGAAAGTAGGGTCTTGTTTCATTTTGTTCACTTTCTTTTTCTATGGATATCAAAAGAAAAGGATATCCAAGAAAGAAAGGTTGTTAATTGTCATTCTGTTCCTTTTGTTGCTCTTAGTTCTTTTTATATCCGAAAATATTCACTCTAAAAAAAAGGTGGCTGGTATAGTCAAAATTGCTGCAACAACATCAGTTTCTGGAAACAGTTGGCTCAGTTCATTTTCAAAAATAAAATCAAGTACATTTTTTATATATTTGTCAAAAAAAAAAAACTTGTTCCCATAAATATCTACAAATCTGCAATCCGTCTTATAATATCAAAAAGTTTCGGTACTTTTTTCTAGACTGCTGAATACATCCTTATCAACTCTAAAAGCTAATTTTTTAAATTGACTTCCATATAATAGTGATCTGAATTTTTCAATATTTTGTCGCTTTACTTCGTAAGTCTTTTTTTTTTCAAAAAGTTTAAACAGAACAACTATCCTGAGGTTTCAACTTAAACAAGGGAAACAATATGACAAATGAAAAAACGAAACATTTGAAAATTATGGAAATATTTCATAGAAAACAAACAACCATATAAAAACGAACCAAGATGCCAAAACCATTGATACAAAACGCACATTGTATATATCAATGTGCAAACTTCACATAACGTCTGCACATAACGTCCAAATTGCAGCGGAGAATCGAAGAGACCGGCAGGGAAAGAACGTAGCTTTCGAGCTGATCTTCGTCGGCTACGCCAGATAGGCTGATTTTATTCTGCCTTCAAGTTCGCTTTGGCTAACGCAAAGAGGGGGAAAAGTGCGGCACGGGGGTGTTTCTCATGCTAAGCATTGCATAGATACGGAAGTCGAAAAGCAGCGTCGGTCGCTGCTTTTCAAGTGTGTACCAAAATGGAAAAAAATCCATTTTTTTTTTCTTTTTTTCTATTATTGCTGTGTAAAACCGAAATATTTTTTTCTAATCAACGCATTAAATGCCATTGAATGAAGTGGTGAGGTTGGTCTGTTTTCTTCGTAGGTAGGCACTGTCTACCTTGCCTACCCAGACGGCACGTCCCTGGTTCAGACCTACCATTTTGAATTTTTCAGGGTGTACGAGTGATCACAGGGTCATATTGACTGCAAATTATGCCGAAAAACAACCAAAGCAACAACTTTATTCGTAAAAACTTTCATTTCTATAAATCAGAGGGTGAGGGGCAATTTTCTCCTCTTGACCCTACAATATGACTGGCCTAGCTATCTTTCTACTGTTCTGAGGCTTAAATGTCTGATTGTTACTCTGCGATGAAATGGAAACATTGTTTAACTAGCGGGGTATTGCATAGTTTAACTCGTACTAAACTACAGGTAATTAATGGTGAAAAGTTCATTAAATAGTTAAACTCATAAAATTCAATTAAACTTCTTCACTGGAATTAGAATACGTATTTGTTTTTCCAAAACTGAATAGCGAACACAAGTTTTGAAACATTTTTTCCTAATCGATTTCAAGTTTCTTTTTTTCTTCAAGAATTATTTTAAAATATTTTAATTATTTAATTAATACCAATAATATTTTAAATTAATTTTTTGATTTTACTCTCAATTGTAGTTCGTCAAAATTATATGCTGATTTTTAGTAAATGTTTTGATATCCAGCAATTTTTTCTAGTTTTTGCCAGTTTTTTCCATTTTTGCCGGTTTTTTCCAGTTTTTGCCACTGTCCCGGCAAAAATACCATTTTTTCAGCAAAATGCCCAACCCTATATGTAGGTACTCGTTATAAAAACAGTTAACAGCAGATTTCGTGTCTTGTGCATCACCTCCGAAATATTATCAATGTATGTGTTCTGTACAACATAGAGTCCCAGTAACGAAGCTAAAACAGAAAAATAAATAAAATTTCACAACCACAGAGAATTCGATCCGATTTGACGATCACTTCTCAAGTCACCGTTTTGACGCAGACTCCCCGCCCACTTTGAAAGCGACCCCTTTTCTGTTCCTGTTTCTGTCCGGATGGCAACGGGACAAATGAGTAAAGGGGGGGGAGGAACGTTAAAAGTTTGACCCTCCATTATAAAGTCCTGGGATGAGGCTGCACATGCAAACGGCCTTGTTTTAGAACGTTCCTCTGATGGGATCGAATTTCCGGAGCGTCATTCTTTTCCACCCCCTATCAGCCGGCAGGCGATATTTTCTCAAATTGGGTGTCCGTGCGGGGATGAGGAGTAAAATAAAATGTTTTAATCTTAGATTTGCAATCTGTCTTTTGGGAGGGGAGTTGAGGTGCAATACTGAGATGTACGTAATTGTATTATGTAAATTAGGGGAATGGCAATATTCGCTAATGAAATGCAATAAATAAAAGAGAATAAATATGTTTGCTTATGTTTTTATGCAGTATATTTTAATTCTTTTGACGTCTTCTTTCAGTATCGATCAATTTATTTATTTAAAAATAAATTAACGTTGAAAGATAACGTTTGAACGTTTGAAATTCTGAAAATAGACAAATTTGTTAACTCTACATGGAATTTCTTACATTTTTTTTCTGTGGATAGTCTTTAGTTAAAAGCAAAAAAAAAAAAGAAAGAAAGAAAAAATGGAACAAATAAATAATAATGATAACAATACTACTGCTACTAGTAATAATAATCATAATAATAATAATGATAATAATGATAGTAATAATAATAAAAATATCAATAATAATAATAATATTAATAACAATAAAAGAATAGTAGTTTTTCAATTTGAACCAATGAATTACATAAAATGGAATAGCTTAATTAAATGATGCTTATAACGGTAGCGAATGTGATTCACAAATTCTTACGGTCACATTTACATGGGAAAAGGAAGATTTTTAAATAGTTAGCTTATTTTTATTCTCTTGATGCTTTAACAGCCTTTCTCGCATTTTTAATCCCTAACATTACTTTTAAATTTTCTCAATCTAAAAACTTGAACTGATCAACCAGCCATTTTCTAGTCGACTTTCCAGTCATTTAGAAAGAACAACACACATATATTTACTTCTACTTGTTATCGGGGCAATGAAAACATCCTACCTTTCAGGTAACTTTATTGTCTTTCAAGCTAATCTATACACTTTTTTTTTATCGCAACAAGTTTTACATTTTTATAAAGATCTTATTTTCTGGGTAACTTTCCTCCAAGTCGATCTTTATACATTTTTCATATCTTCATCTTCCATTTTCATAGTTAATTTAAGGATTGCATAACCTTTCAGAAAATTAGTACATGCTTTCTACTTCATCATCATATGTTTCTTTTATACCCCATTTCATCTTTTAATTTAACAATTGAGGTATTTAAATAACCAATTTTGGTCGACTTTCAAAAATTTGCAAAATCTATCCGTACATTTCTTCAGCAGTATTATTATTTCAATAATGTTACTCTCTCTGTGTGTGTGTAAAACTAGAAAGTGTAAAAAATTAATAATTTGTTTTCCAATCAATTTAACAGTTTTTTTAATTAAAGTGCTACATGATATTTTCATTTGATTCATTTGTTTAATTATATAACTTTCTATTTGTGCCTTAAAAAAGAGAGACTACAAATAAACTTAATAAAACAGTTCAATGGCCATATTTCTTTCTAATGCGCTCATTTGTTGGAAAGCTGTTTAAGAAGCAGAGGAAAGATAGCATACACATACTCAAATGAAATGCATTTATGTGATTTTTTTTTCTACCTCACATTTACCAACAAAACATCGAGCCTCGTATAAAAAATAAACGCTGAGATCCATTTGCATCGTTTTGTCTGCTGCCAGTGAAAGAAGCAAATGTACACTGAAGTGACAAAAGTCATGGGATACCTCTTAATATCGTGTCGGCCCTCCTTTTGCCCGGCGAAGTGCAACAACTCGACGTGGCATGGACTCAACAAGTCGTTGGAAGTCTTCTGCAGGAATATTGAGCCATGCTGTCTCGATAGACGTCCATAATTGTGAAAGCGTTGATGGGGCAGGATTTTGGGCACGAACAGACCTCTCGATGGTGTCCCATAAATGCTCAATGGGATTCATGTCGGGCGATCTAGGTGGCCAAATCATTCGTTGGAATTGTCCAGAATTTTCTTCAAACTAATTGCGAACAGTTGTGGCCCGGTGACATGGCGCATTGTCATCCATAAAAATCCCATCGTTGTTTGGGTACATGAAGTCCATGAATGGCTGCAAGTGATCTCCAAGTAGCTGCACATAAGCATTTCCAGTCAATGTTCGGTCCAGTCGCACTAGAGGACCAAGTCCATGCCATGAAAAAACAGCCCACACCGTTACGGAGCCACCACCAGCTTGAACAGTGCCTTGCTGACAGTTTGGGTCCATGGCTTCGTGGGGTCTGCGCCACACTCGAACCCTACCATCGGCTCTTACCAGCTGAAATCGTGACTCATCGGACCAGGCCACGGTTTTCCATTCATCTAGGGACCAACCGATATGCTCACGTGCCCACGAGAGTCGCTGCAAGCGATGTCGTTCTGTCAGTAAAGGCACTCGAGTCGGTCTTCTGCTGGAATAGCCCAAGAAATCCAAATTTCTCCGCACAGTTCTAGCAGACACGTCCATTGTACGTCCCACATTGATTTCTACGGTGATTTGACGCAGAGTTGCTTGTCTGTTAGAATTTACGACTCTTTGCAGACGTCGCCGGTCTCGATCTTTAAGTGCAGGCGGTCGACCACTGCGCTGTCCATGGTGGGATGTTATGCCTGAAATTTCATACTCTCGGCACACTCTTGACACAGTGGATCTGGGAATGTTGAATTCTCTAACGATTTCCGAAATGGCATGACCCATGCGTCTAGCTCCAACTAACATTCCGCGTTCAAAGTCTGTTAATTCACGTCGTGCGGTCATCATCACGTTAAAACCTCTTCACATGAATAACTTGAACAGAAATGAAAGCTCTGTAAAAGCACTGCGCATTTATACCTGTTCTATGCGATGCTACTGCCATCTGAAAATTTGCATATTGCTATCCCATGACTTTTGTCACTTCAGTGTATAAAAAAAGGAACCTATCTTTATCGACTTTCAAAAGTTTCAAAAATCTATTCGTACATTTTTTCAGCTGTATTATTATTTCAATAATGTTGCTCTCTGTAAAAAATATAAATCCTCGAAATGAAGAAATATTAATAACTTGTGGATAGAGCCGCTATATAGATAGGCCGACGCATCAAGCTTAAGTTCGACCACTTTGAATCCAATTCATTCACTTTTACTTTCAATTTTTCATTGCTGTAGTGTGGGGTTACCAGAAAAAAGTTTTGGCGCATTGCTAATCTTTGCCAAATCCACGTGCCGCTAATAATTGCTCCCACTGAAAAAATAGCGAAACGCGATTACTAGCCAGGAAAGACAACCACTCAAACACTCGAACACGCGCTGGATCCAAAGTGGTGAAACTTAATCTTGATGCGTCTGCTCGTCTATATAGGGGCCTTACTTGTGGATATACCTGACGTCGCGCGGGTTAAAATGCAACATGCGAAATCCAATCACCAGCAGTATTATATATTCAAAGATGAATACTCACGAAAGAAACATTTCTTAACTATCTGAATTGAGAGAAGCCTCAGAAAACCACGAGAAGCAAAGAAAATATCAATCGCAAAATTGGCTATTGAGGGGGAGTTGAGATGAAGCACTAAATAATGATTTTAATGGAAAGCCTTTAAAAAATGGAGATTTTATGTGGAAGCTTCAACTAAAATTGGAATAAAAAAGAACTACCTGCCAGATTTTTTTCTAATTGGTCTATTGATGTGCTCAGTGAGGACACAAAGACACTGTGAAATTTTTAGCGAAATCCGACGATTAATTTTTGAGTCTATAAAGGACATACATACATACATACATTCATTCATTGGTACAGAGATACATACATTCATTTTTATATATATAGATGTATTTTCCAATCATCTTTACATCATTTCAATTAAAGTGATACCTGATATTATGGTTTTATTTATTTGTTCATTAATGCAACTTTTGTTTTATTCATCAAAAAGAAAGAGAGACTAAAAATAAGCTTATTAAAACAGTTCAATGCAGCCATATTTCTTTCTAATGCGCTCATTTGTTAGAAAGGTTTTTAATAAGCAGAGGAAAGAAAGCATACATATACTCAAATGAAATGCATTTATGATTTTTTTCTCTACCTCACATTTACCAACAAAACATTGAGACTCATATAAAAAATAAACGCTGAGATCCATTTGCATTCGTTCTGTCTGCTGCCAACGAAGGAAGCAAATGTATACAAAATGGAAACTATTTTTATCGACTTTCAAAAGTTTCAAAAATCTATCCATACATTGCATTAGCTGTATTATTATTTCAAAAATGTTGCACTCTACACACACTAAAACACGGGAAAGAGATAAATATTAATAATGTATTTTCTAATCAGTTTTACATCATTTTAAGTGGTACATGATATTACAGTTTTATTTATTTGTTCATTAATGCAACTTTTATTTTATTCTTTAAAAAGAAAGAGACTAAAAATAAACTTAATAAAACAGTTCAATGGCCATATTTCTTTTTAATGCGCTCATTTGTTGGAAAGATTTTTAAGAAGCAGAGAAAAGAAAGCATACACATCCTCAAATGAAATGCATTTATGATTTTTTTCTACCTCACATTTACCAACAAAACACCGAGCCTCGTATAAAAAATAAACGCTGAGATCCATTTGCATCGTTTTGTCTCTTGCCATTGAAAGAAGCAAATGTTTCAAAAAAGGAACCTATTTTTATCGGCTTAAAAGTTTCAAAAATCTATCCGTACATTTCTTCAGCTGTACTATTATTTCAATAACGTTGCTCTCTCTGTGTGTATATATATATAAACACTTTAAAGTGAAATATTAATAATGTATATTCGAATCAATTTTACATCATATTAATTGAAGTGATACATGATATTACAGTTTTATTTATTAGTCTAATTATATAACTTTCTATTTGTTCCTTAAAAATTAGAGACTAAAAATAAGCTTAATAAAACAGTTCAATGGCCATATTTCTTTCTAATGCGCTCATTTGTTGGAAAGCTTTTTAAGAAGCAGAGGAAAGAAAGCATACACATACTCAAATGAAATGCATTTATGTGATTTTTTTTTTCTACCTCACATTTACCAACAAAACATCGAGCCTCGTATAAAAAATAGACGCTGAGATCCATTTGCATCGTTTTGTCTGCTGCCAGTGAAAGAAGCAAAGGTATAAAAAAAGGATAAGATAAGAAGGAGAGAAAAATGAAAAATCACAGGCGCCATCTGATCTGTATTGTGAACCCTAATTAGGTAGGCGGGCTGGTCTGGCCCTATTAGAGCTCGAAATTACACAGCTTTGCAAAAAACACAAGCAGCATAAAAATAACCACCTTCCATTTATTAAACTGATTCATGGCTCGTAAAACCGACTTCGTGTTCCAGCGAACGGGCCAATGAGGGAGAGGAAATGGTGTTCTCCGTACCCTCACCTCGTACCTCGTCGTTATTTACAGCGTTTATTTTCCTCGAGTTTGTGTTTATTTATTTTTTACGATCGTCCGCGTAGGTCTGTTTCATTCATGGAAAAAATGCCTCCCAAAACGGATGAATCGCCAGGGATGGTAGAGTAATGGCGCTTCCATCGAAATGTCAGTCGCTTTTTGCGAGGGAGAAGAATCCTTAATTTAGTGTTTTTTACCTTTAATTAGCAAGACGGACATTCGGCAGATAGGGAGAAGATAAGGCTTGAGATTTATCGAATTCAGTTATATGGCCGGATGCTTTTGGGTAAAAGTAAAAGTTCTGGTGACAGAGTGCATTCAACATCTGGTTAGATCCAGTCGTTTTGAGGAATCTTAATCCAACCTGATGTATGTGTCTGTCATGAGAATGCAATTTTTAACTTTGAAGGAATTGCAAAGTTTGGGACTAAGTTAATTCAATTCTACTCTCGTACGCTTTAAATCCAGAAACATAGGTGCTGAAGTTGAAACACAGAAAACAAAAAGAAGAGATAGTTCCAAAAGACTCATTCAGTCGATGCAGGAAAATTGCGTTTGTGATTTCTTTAGAACTAAAAATAATCGAATGTTATGACGTCTTGAGACAAAACGTTAAAACAAACAGTTCGGTTCTTGTTAGAACAAAATGGTGACTGATTATGAAAAAAATTGGGAAAAGTAAACTCTTCAGATTCATCAACAAATTCAAGAAATTTATCAAATTTGGCTAAACGAACATATAATTCAGAAAAAAAGAAGAAACTTGTAGAGCAGAACTTTTTCAGGTAGAGGTACATACTTGCTAAAGTTCTTTATTTTAAAGTATCTAAATTGAAGCTGATCCATCAGGAATCTGTAACGGACATGAAGTTTTTTAAAGTTTTAAATCGCTATCATAATCAATTCCACTCTTAATTCTCCCAATTGATTTGAGTAAGGCTGCAGATGCAAAACCTATAGAAGATACATTTCACATTTAATAAAATAAACATTTACTTATTGAAGTTAAAAATACAATACAGCGTGTTCAAAAGTACAAATAAAATACTAAAAAAGAGTTTGAAAACTCTAGTAAATAGCTATTTCGGGGCTATTACAAATGAAGCCCCATCATCAGTGCGAAAAGAGGATCCATCGGTGTGCACTGTAGTTCGCCTAAAACTGATAACGCGAGCTACTTTGACGAGTGGGTCACGCCCTATGGAGAGAGATAACGTCAATCAAAGGAGGGGGACGATTTCCGGATTTCAAGAAGGGTTTTGCAGGGATTTTTTTTGTCCCTACCAACCCCCTTTCCACTAGAAACGTGTTGGTGGTTGTTAAGTTATAAGTCGGCCATTTTTTTTACTCCTGCTTTCTGTAAGGTCGATAACATCTCAAAATGAGTATCCGATACATCGAATCGACCCGGGGAGGCAAACTTTTAATTTATCAAGCGCACGTGTATAGGATATTCTTGTTAAAGTTTTGAATTCGTTAGAGTCATGTACGAGCATCGTGCATTCTTTCCCCTGAACGCCAATGAACTGAAAGTCTTTTTGAATCCTTTACATTATGATGGATATATGTTGTTACTTCAAAAACCTTCATTAAGACATAGCTGTTCCCGCGGTGTCACCCGCGTTAATAAGACAACAATCAATTAAAGAAACTATTTTAATTACATCAAGCTATAATACGTATTTTATACATGTTATATTTATTATATGTATTTTATATACATATAAAGGCTTTCTCCCTCCCTTCCATAGATGCTCGCTGCACTAGTGGTTGTAACTACGAACAAATTCTTATCTTTCAGTTAATTTTCAACAGGGAAGTCATGCCAGATCTATCCTATAAAGGCAATGTTAATTTATAGAAAAGTAAACTGTAATTAGTATTTGCAATCATCATCTCACAGTGACAGTAAATATGTTGAGACCTACCATTTTTAATTTTTCCAGGGTGGGCGAGGGGTCACAGGGTCATATTCAATGCAAATTATGCTGAAAAACAACCACCATTTATTTGTAAACGTATTCATTTCTTTAAATCAAAGGATGAGGGGAAATTTTCTCCTCCTGACCTCACAATATGACTGGCCTAGCTATCTTACTACTGTTCTGAGGCTTATATGTCTGATTGTTGCTCTGAGATGAGATGGAATCATATTTTAACTCCTATTAAACTATAGGTAATCAATGATGAAAAGTTCATTAGAAAGAAAACGCATTAAATTCAATTAAATTTCTTCACAAGAATTAGAGAATACACATTTGTTTTTCCGAAACTGAATAGCATAAGCAGGTTTTGAAACATTTTCTCCTAATCTATTTCAAGTTTTTTTTTTCTTTTTTTTAACAATTATTTTAAAATATTTTAATTGTTCATCAAAAACCAATGAAATTTCAAATTATTTTACTGATTTTACTCTCAATTGTAATTTGTTAAAATTATACTGTTTTTTAGTAAATTTTTTGCTATCCAGCAATTTTTTCTAGTTTTGTCAGTTTTTTTTTTTTTTTCATTTTTGCCGGTTTTTAAAAGTTTCCCCAATGTCCCAGCAAAAATACCATTTTTCCGGCAAAATGCCCAACCCTATTCAAAATTGAAAGAAGATGGCCATTTTGAGACAAAAAATTTGAATTTTGAGCTTTTTGGATTTTTTTTTTTAATTTCAAAACCCCGCCTATGTGAATTCTAGTGCATCGAGGAACCTCTGTGCCAAGTTTGATAAAAATCTGACGAAAACTGGATTTGTATATGGAACAAACCAAACAAACACACATACATCCATTTTTATATATATAGACTGAAACTAAAATCGTAAAAATGACTACAGCATTTTTCAGATTGCATATCAAGTCTAAAATCAAATGCTTAACCAGAAATCGAATTATAAGTATATCCAGGGCCGCCGTTTGGGGGGGATACTGGACCTCTAGTACCGGGGCCCGGAGCTTTGGGGGGCCCGTAAGGTTATGAACATGTTTTTCCAGTTTTAGTGTCAATAATTTCATCAAAAAAAAAAAAAGAAAGCTGTTAAAAAAAAAAAAAAATCCCGCTTTCCATTGCCGATTCTCAATGTGAAACAATTGCTAGTACAAACACTAATGAATGAAACACGATTGCGCAAAGAAAATTGCACCTCTTTTTAAAATCATCTGGCGATACAAATAACGTGAAAATAAAATCAGGTGCACACTTTCGTAATTAAAAAAAAGTTTTTCCGTAATTTTTTTTTCTCTCTTTTTTTTTTTTTACAATTGCAAATGTGCTGAAACGACGGCATAAAAATATGCAATTTGGGGGAGGGGGTGCATGGAGGGGGCCCGCATTAAAATTAGTACCGGGCCCCATCGCTGGTAATGGCGGCCCTGAGTATATCAATGTATCGAAACTATTTTTGGGCTGATACATAGGATACGTTTTCTTTATAAAGTAAGAAGAGTACACAGAAATAAAGTTTTGGTTCTAAGGTGGGGAAAAAATTTTCCTTTCCCCAGCTGCTGGTGCTGAGGGCAATGTAGAATTTAACGTTAGGCCTAGCAACTTAGCAAAAACGTTTTCTCCCTTGTAGAAGTTAGGGATGTTTGGAAGGATTTTCTCCCTCTATCACAAAAGTTTCCCCATTCGCACAATTTTTTTTCCCTGGGTCCAGCGACAGTCATCACCTGTCCAGCTCACCTTATCGGTCCCTATTGTACTCTCCTAATCCTCGGACCCCTGCGGCTCAAGGTGACAGGTTCGAGATAAGGGGTTAGGCGGATTCCAGTATGTACCGATCCATCAACTGACCACAGTCAAGTGAACAAGGAATGCGAGACACACGAAGGTAAATACACAGAACAGAAAGAGACCTACGTTCGCAATTCGTTCAACTTCCAATTCACTCCCAACTTCAACTTTTTATTCAACTACCTGCCAGAAATAGCATAGCACACGGACATTTTTTGACCAAAGTTGACTGGAGAGTAGAAGTTCTGGTTGAATTAGGATTTGGGTTGAATCAATTTTCCTAACTCAACGCCCAATTCAACCACAACTTCAAATTTTCATACAACTACCTGCCAGAAATTACATCGCACATGGATGTTTTCTAGCATAAGTTCACTGGAGAGTAGAAGTTGTGGTTGAAAAGGGATTTGGATTGAATCAATTTCCCGAAACCCAACGCCCAATTCAACCACAACTTCAAATTTTCATACAACTACCCGCCAGAAATAGAATAGCACGCGGAGGTTTTCTGGCACAAGTTCACAGGAGAGTAAAAGTTGCGGTTATTCTGCGAGTTTCATTGAACGAATTTTCCTACGTGTGATACCCCCTTTACGTATGCAATAGAGACCCTTATACATCAAACCCTATTGTTTAAAATTCTTAATCTTTAAAACCAGCAAAATGAATGCACAGAAGTCAAGCAATTACTAATTTTACAAAAGCGAAATCAGTTAAACACGCTATGTGTAAACTTTTCATCTAAAATTGTTCCTATGTTAGCTTTGGATAGGGGGATTTGACTTCACTCATTGTGGGTTCCCCGGGAGTAAATGTGGCGCCACGCAATCAGTTTCTGCGTCTGACGATACCATCTGCAGAAGAGCAATCAGCAGTTGATTGGGCAGCTAGAAATGACCGGTCATTTCTCTAGCTTCGCCGGAATGGAAGTTACTCTGAGAGTGACCATTACTGGCAAGCTTAAATGAAGAATGGTTAAATTGTTCTCTTGAAAACACCGAAACAATGTTACTTGGTTTGCGCTCTGCTATTCTTTCATACATAAAAAAATTAAATAAAAAGCTATTAAAGCAACTTAGCCAGTTTTCAATGTTAACGAAATCAGCGGAATGATTATTTTTGTTATGATAGTTTAGCTATTTATAGGATTACTGTTAACACTAAAAAATGTCATTCGAAATATTTTTAGACATACTGATTATACTGATTTGAGATACAAGTTTAATCAAAGCAAATTTA
Organism: Uloborus plumipes; assembly: GCA_038373865.1. NCBI lineage: Eukaryota > Metazoa > Arthropoda > Arachnida > Araneae > Uloboridae > Uloborus > Uloborus plumipes. The sequence goes on from JAXGGA010006511.1 coordinate 56,768, forward strand.
ATGCATTGTGCCAGGAAACTTCTACACCATTTAAAACTGAACATAGCTGTGACAGCGGTAACTAGAACGCGCCATTAAGAAATTTATATTACAATTATAAAAGTACTAATATTAGTATCAGTTTTCGCTTTCGCTTTCAAAGCATAATTCACTCAAAGCGCGATGTCCAGTCTTTGTAACTCCAAAATATGTGTTAGCAACTTTCTTTTTGAAATTTGTTTTATTTAGGATATTTGCAACATTTACTGCCTCAATTTTTTTCACAATGCAATTAGTCCTCGGTTACTACAACTTGTTTCAATACTTTTTAATTTCTTACTCTTACATTTAAAGGGCACTTTCTGGGCATCACCTTTTACTTGGGTATTTTTGTGGCAGTTAAAAGTAGCTTTTAAAAAACGGAATGAATTTAGCGCATTAATTTTGAAATAAAGCGCATACATACAGTTTTTATAACACGTCATAAAAACACGAGCAATTGAAATTATTTTTTAAAAAGTTATTACTAAAATATATTTTTTAAATAATGTAGAAGACGAATTTGTGACCCAGAGAAAAATCATAAGATTTAAGGAAGAAAAATTACGGTTCTAGTCTTAAGGCACGTTGTAGCAGCTTTGAGGAATGAAGTTACCATTACTATTAGTTGTTCATTCCGTTTTAACACTGTGAGAAGTTCTTCGACCTCATTTGGTATATCACGTGGTTTATGGTGCAAAGCATATTATTTATTTATTTATTTATTTACTGCTTACCCATGAGTCCTATTTAGTGTAATGGGTAGCGCAATAGTGTACAAACGGTAAAAAAAGCAAGTTCGAACCCTGTGTATTTTTTCTTTTCAATAAACGCAACCAGCTGCAGTTTTCTTCGTTTTCTTCCAATTTTATAGTAAAAAATGCTGGCAACATGGATACTATTACTTTTACCGAACATTTTCAAGAGTGTAGGTTTTTTTTTTAATAAACGCAATCAGCCGCTATTTTCTGGGTTTTCTTTTAATTTTTCAGTAAAAAGTACTGGCAACATGGATGCGAGTACTTTTACTGTGCATTTTTAAGAATTGTTTTAATAGTGAAGGATATTTTCTTGACTTTCTTCTAATCAAATTAGGCTAAATCAGAGCAAAAATTTAAGTGAAGCCTACGTTGGTCTCTAGCGTGTGATATTGGGGAGGGGGGGGGGGGCAGTTACCTGAACGTCTTTAATGTCTACAGTGAATATGAGTTTTAAATATTCTAAATACAATCAATTCTCGATAACTCGAATTTGAAGGGACCGAAAAATAACTTCGACTTATCGGAAGTTCGACTTATAATTAGTTTTGATTTCCAACATTTTAATAATAAAAACTTGCAATATTGAATTAATGTATAGATAACTAACAAGTTTAATTGATTAAAAGGTACGCTATTTGAATTAAAACGTTAAGAAAAAAAAAGAAAAAGAAATCTTTCTTTTTATACATATTTCATTCTTGTGGAACAATCCATCATTTTAAGCTGCATTGAGCAGTTTTGTAATTTAAAAACTGTAAATATTACAGCTTTTTCACATCTTTCTCCCTTGGCAACAGATTCATTTTCTTCAATGGTTTGTATATACTCTTCATTGCGAACCTCAGTGCTTTAGTCACATTTCTTAAATTCACATTAAGGAAATTTTCTTTATCAACTGCTTTAAAAGTCATTTGTTTCAAATTTAATAATCACTATGCCACTGTCACGATTCATTGAAGCTTGAAGGAGCAAAACTTTTGGAAATCAAGTTCCTTACAGGCGCGATAAATGCTAGCAATACAGCAAGAGCTACTACAGGTGTTATTCCTTTATTGCACATTGCTTCAACAGATCTTCTTTTAACTTCAGATTTTCCTTGACTGAATCCCAAGAGAAGAATAAATAAAATTTCATGCTCTCACTTGAAAGTTTTTTCTACTTTTTAACTATCAAATGTTTAATCACCTCAAAAAAAAACTTCGAGTTAAGGGAAGTAAACTTCGAGATACGGAGAAAAATTAACATAGAATTGACGACAAACGGATCGGGACCTAATAAGAAATTCGAGTTACAGTAATATTCGAGTTATCGGACTTCGAGTTATCGCGAATTGACTGTAGTTCTAGGGATTCATTTATATTCTAAGAGCGTGTCAAACAAAACTTTAGCCACAAATGCCATGAATGAACAGCAGACTTATACTTAAAGCATGAAAAATAACTCTGTCATTGATGCTGGCAGTAAAAGTCTTTGTTCTGACTATGTCGTGGTAGTAGTAATGCATTTTACCCAAATTTCATTGGCACAGATAAAAAATTAAGGATACTCTTCTTCTACATTTTGTCTGAATACTCAGATTAAACATTTTGTGAGACAATTTTGTCAGATAGATTATCAAGTCTTTTATAATATAGAAAACTGGGATGAGGCATACTGATTGGCGTCGTATAAACTTTACGGGTGGAATTTGCAGCATGTATAACAGCATTGTGTACATAGATCTATGCATCTAGGAATCTTGACTAAAAAATAAGGCATTTAGTTCTTTCCAAAGGACCCACAGTAAGAATTGTGGTCTCTTATTTCGTTCTCATTCTAAAACGAAAATTATGAAACAGAATAAAGAAAAAATGGCATTTTGCTGAAAAATAACATAAAAATGAACTTGACGAAGTTACTGGAGCAAATCTCAAGCAACGAATTAAACTGAGACGAAACGACATCCTGGTTAACCTCCCCAAAATCACTTCCTTTAATAGACACCAGTTTTCCAGCAGCATGGAAAATAGTCACTAAACAACTATCTTTCATGCACTTTCACGACATCATTACAATTATTACAAGAAAAAACCAAAAAGAAAGCAAACAGCGCGCCTGATACTAAGAAAGTAAAAAAACCCTCATATATATTGTGGTTTTTCGTGGTCTAACCTCCGACCTTGGCCAGCAAAGGGGAGGGCCGCAGGAGTAAAGAGCTCCAGACAACTTTTTCTCTTTTTTTTCCACCAACATCACACGCTGGAGACCACCCCAGACTCGTATACGTCTTCATTTCTTTCCCCCGAAATTGCAACAAGTCAGCCCCGGGGTAAAGCTCGAATACAAATAACCGTGGTCATGCATTTGGCAAGTCCGTAATTACTGGGGCTTGCCATCGGGGTTCATGCTGAATAAATCTCTTGCCAAAGGGATAGGGGAGATCACATGGGGAGTTGCTTTTTACACGGTAATCACACCTGTCAACGCTTAGTTACGTTCGTCTCTTCATATGCCCCTTCTCAAGGACTGATTCCCTTTTTCTGTGGCTGCATCTCTTTATCTTCTAAGTACACACTCGCTCCTTGTTACGGGCGACGAAGTCTATGTTATGCTCAATGGGACCAAGTGGATCATTTGTTCTCGCTAAATAAAGTCCGGTTGGACGTTATACTGAACCATAGGCGGCTTGTACAGACCATTGAGGGGGATCATCTAAATGATATAAGAAGGGGGCAAGGAGGGAGACTGCTCCCTCACTTCCAAAAATAAAGGGACATTGCCCCCAGCTTTTCAGAGTTATAAAGTAATGCTCAATTGAAAAATGATTTTTTTTTTTTGTACTTAATGGATTGATTTATTTTTCAAAAATAAAAGTTGAATATTCCTGCAAATAGACTTCTTTCATGTTATTTCATAAAAATGGGACTTTGAATCGAAAAGGGAAGTCTAAGGTAGCCATAAGTCTTGATTTTTGAGGCACTTCTTCGACATTTTTTTTATTCATTTAATTAGTAACGTAAAAATCATATCAGATAGCAAAATTTTCCTTTAAAAAAATCAGATTATGGATATGCTTCACCCTCCCATTTCTCAACCCTCCACTTTTTTGGACCACCAGCCGCCTATGTACTGAACTGTAGTTAACATGAAGTTGACTCCAATGAAGCATCCAAGTTTAATTAAAGGTCATTCCACAACATTAAAATAGTGTAATACGTGACATCTCACAACAAAGGTTTGGTTTTTTTTTAAGTGAATTATTTATTTTTTAATTACAATAAAATTGTAATAAAACTATTGCAGGGTTCAATATATTTACGTCTTTATTAGAAAAGTCGCTCTCTTATGATTATTCGAAGAAAACATCCTTGATTAAAGAAAAAGACAATCCTCAACCTGCATAATGTCATTGCCTATGAGAAATGGAGACACAAGTATCACCCTCCAGCCCTCAGGATTTATTTTTAGTTCAGATGGGGCTAATGGAAATGTTGAGAATGCAACAAAATATGACAGATGGATTCCATGAGTTTAAAAGTTTCCAATCTGTCAAAAAAAAAAAAAAAATCATTGTTCCCAGTAGTAATTTAAATATATCTATATATAAGTGGGGTGATTTGGTAAGGAACTGCTGAATTTTAGAATGGATTGGCGAAAAGTAAATAATTTGTGATATTTAAAGAAGAAAAACAGTTTTCTTTTTTCAAATTCACAAGAGAATGCAATTTTAAATTTTCGATTAAACCTTTGTCAAACATTGGTAATCGTCGCATTTAATAAACTGAAAACAACTACCTTCGTAGGATATTATAAAGCTGCATGTTGACTGATGAGCATAATGCAAAATGCATGTAGTTCCTAGGATTCTTTCCTATTTCCTACTCTTCTAAAAATGTTAACCCAGACTTGAACCAAGTTTAATATAGTGACCACACAATGGCCTTAAACCTGACTAGAGACTACCACAAATGTTCATACATTTTTTATTTTATTTATTATTATTTTTTTTTTTTTTTCAATTCGAACTGCACCTAAAACGCTTCTAGGAAATGGAATAGTTGGGTTCGACATCTTATAAGCAACATATTTCAAGTCTTAACAGTTGGCGTTGAATTTAATTATTTTGTTTCAAATATATTTTTGCACAATATCACTTTTTTTACTGCTATTTTTCTTTCTCCTTTCTTTCTAACACCCCCCTCCACCCCCGCTCCACCTTCACAAGAAAGTGATACGGAAAAGCAATAAACAAAAGTTGTCATTCCTTAATGGCTACAGGCTTTATCTTCTTAACATATTAAAGTAATTTATACAAATTCAGCACATACGGATAACTCAGTATATTGAGATTGTTTTCAGAACGTTAAACGTTCTCTGACAAGACATTAATTTTCAATGGTCTTCTTATCAGAGTAAGTACACTACAGTTAATTGAAAATGCTGCTTTAAGTTCCGCGAAATCGCCATCATAAAATGGTCTAATGTTTTATACAATAAACTGCAAACATTTACTTTTGATAAAATTTGGAAAAACCTCTTAACACTTTAAAAAATATGTAATAAATTTCATTTTAAAAAATCAAGAAAATTGTAATTCTACATCACTTTAAATTGCCAAGCATCTCATCCAATTAAGTCGATAAGGCCAGCCAACTCGCAATCCGGAACATTATAAAACTAAAAGCATTTTTTGGGTAACAAAGTAGCAAATTAGTCTAATCTACTATTTTTAAGCTCTTGGCTACGCTGTTTTATTATCATTAATATTATTTTAAAATTGCCTTTTGTCTGGCTTCGAGCCAGTCTTTCAACAATAGTTTAAGTTACCAGAATTATATAGTTCCCTGGGGTGCAGGAGTTTACCAACCTCTTCTAACGTAATTGTGTATTATTAATGCTGATGGCATATGAATTTAATGACTGAACAAGGAATGAAATTAATTATAAGCGTTCTAATATGATCCAGAGAGAAATAATAATGCAATCAAGCAATTATACACCACCAAGATTACCCATTTAAGCTCAATCCATTGTTTCTTCCAGTCCTTGGTCCAGTCCTTCCAGACCTCGATGGCACTGGCTCTTTTCTGCTTGCTCTCTCACATCCATCATTTCGCTTAATAAGATGTATACCTGAAGGAGGGGTGGACTGCTGAAAATCGTTCCGTTCAGAACCACATCCGTACTGTGTGGGGTCCGGCGAGCTGTTCTTTAACCCCAGAAAGAACGTGTGAGGTTCGTCGTCAAAATTCTCGAGAAATTCGTATAAAAATTTCGGGTGTTGCCTCGCGGAGTAGACCTTATCGTGGATAATTATGTGCTTGATGAATGAGTTTGCAGAGTGGCTGGCGTGATTATGGACTTTGTGTGTGGTGGAGGGAACGCTTGGTGTCCGTACAGATGCTTCGCCATCAGAGTGTTTGTGAGGCGTCTGTGCCACGGAGGTGCAATTATGAATCGTATGTATTTGGAAATAGATGAATGTACGATTAAGTCTACTCAATTAGGATACGTATATGGAGACTTCTCGACATGTACATTCAAGAATAATTATAATTTGAGTAATAATGAGAAATAGAATTGGGGAGTGTTTGTTTTCTGTTTTTATACGTCGTTTGTCAGGACCGATGTTTGACGGATATGGATAATTTGTAAGGCCTTATAAAAATCTAGAGAGGAAAAGTAATGCTTGTGAAAAAGAGCCGTTTCATCTTCAAATAATGTGCTTGAAAAGACAAATTGGTCGCCCTTGACAATGTGTTTAGGTAAATTTAAGTAGCGTCTTAAAGGGGATCTTGCTTTAAATGGATTTTTAAAAAAAATCGGGATTTTTTTTTTTTTTTTTTGAGAAAAAAAGGAGCAAGTCTGGCGAACTTCCTAGATTATTTTATGATATGTCTGAACATGGGGGAAAATTCTAGAGAAAAATATTCACATACAACCGATTTTTGTGTACATTAGTGCAACTGCTGTTTTCAATCGGTAGGACAGATGGAGCTCGTAATTTTCATCTGAAATATGAAAACCAAAAAATATTTTAATTTTCATATATTTTTCTTCTATATGAAGGAACTAAAAATAACTACAAAATTTATAAAATAGGATGTTTTCTCGGGTTTAAAAAAAAAGTTAGTATCTAAATTATATTTGTTCTTGGCAACTTTTATTTGACGTGATTGAGAAGGTTTGTTTTGGTGTAGAAACATAGTAGAGAGACTTCCCCACCCCTTCAGTACGGTTCCGAAATTGTGGAGGTCTCGATGATTCACTGGTCACAGCTTGCCATGGCGGTTAAGCCCAGTAAAATCAATTAAAATTGACTTGTGTGGGGTCGCTTTTGGAGAAAATAAAATAGGAAATCGAAGTACAAAGTATTAATGAAATAAGGTATTTTTTTGAACTACAGCAAAATCTCTCTTAACAGACACTCCCAAATAGTAGACACCTCAAATTAGCTTACATTTTTCCTGAGTTCCAGTCTCTTAACGTAGGAGACTCCATATACCTCACTCAGAATAGAGGGCACTCTGAATAACGGACAGTTACTTGAACCAAAAAGTTTCTTTTTTGAGTGCTTTTACAAAAAATTCTGTAAGCTGACCACAAAGTAGTTATATTTATAAGTGAGTTTGCCTTTTACCTTACTTATCTACAAATTGCTTTACAGAGCCTTATTAAATTTTTCTTCTCCTATTACTTTATTTCTCCGCTCTCTTTCTAAGATGTTTTTTTCACTGCAGTTGATATGTGAAACTAGCAAACTAAGAACCCTGAAAGATTTTCTAAAACCGAATCGATTCGTAAGTTCACTGTTAATGTACAATAAAAATCGGCATCTGAAAGAAATCATGTTTAGAGGACATGTTAATGTTCTGAAGGATATGAGAAAAAAAAGTAAATTGTGCATTGGCTGCCCAAAACTTTCAAAATTGTAAAATTTTCAGAAATATTAAAGAGCAGTGATGAGTTGAAGAAATTTTTAAACTCAGTTAAGTGTTACAAGTTATACGTCTCGAAGCACAATTATTTGAACAATTCATTCTTTTGGAACAAGCACAATTATTTGAACAATTCGTTCTTTTGGAACAAGTACAATTATTTGAAGAATTCGTTTTTTTGGAACAAGTACAATTATTTGAACAATTCATTCTTTTGGAACGAGCACAATTATTTGAACAATTCGTTCTTTTGGAGCATGCTGCGGAATGCACCATTGGAGGACCTGTGAATGAAATTAATGCCTGGAAAATTAGTCACTTTTTGAAAACACACAAAGCTTAAAGTGAAATGCTTTTTTTTTTAAGTATTGGAGACTTGAGAGTTATGCAACAGTTTCAAGATTTATACTGAAAAACAGATTTTCAGTGCGAAAAGAAATGGTTAAATTTGCTGAATAAGTATATTATTTACTTAAGTTTATATCCTACCTGATGTATGTTTTCTATATTTAATGCAGGGCAAAATTATTTGTTACACTTTTGAATTGAATACAGTAAATAATACGTAATTAAGAGTATCGTAGTACATGATGGCAAAAGGTCCATATTTGATATTGTAATAAATTAATGAATAAAGTTTGAACTAGTAAACTCTTCAGAAAGTAATCCTCCCTTATAGCGGACAAAACTTCTGATCCCGTGACTGTCAGTTATTCGGAGGTGCTACTGTACTCTGCAAAAAATGAACTGTTGTTTTTACAGTATAATACTGGCAGCCGGGGTTCCAATTTAAAATGTAAAATTGCGCAGTAATAAACTGTGAAATTAGCAATTTTATAGTTTCTTACTGTGAAATTAGTAATTTTAGTTTATTTCCGTAAAATTTAGCTGTATTATACTGTAAAGACAGCAATGTAATACTGGCAGCAGAGGTTCCAGTTTAAAACTAAAATGCCCGGCAATAAACTGCTAAATTAACAATTTTACAGTTTAGTACTGTAAAGTAACACTTTTACAGTTTATTACTGTAAAATTAGCAATTTTTACAGCTTATTACTATAAAATTAGCTGTATTGTACTGTAAAAACAGCATTTATTTTTTACACTGTATTCAGTACAATTTCTAATTAACCCATTTATGCTCAGTAGCCTAAAAACGGGATGCCTGTTATTTTCTACATACAAAAACCTGTAATGGGTGTGTCATTTTACCTATTTTTCACAAGTTAAATAGTCCTTCTTCTTGAGAAAACCAGTTAGAGCCACTATTTGGACATGAGAGTTTATTTATTGACAGCTATTTTCAGATAAATCAGTCAAGCAACGATCCAGCATGGGTAGCCAAGAAAGTAAGTTTTTTTGCGAACCTATTTTTCATAAAATTGAACTATTTTAAAATGATTTGCTCAAAATTGATCAGAGATGCCTTCTGTAATGTTACTTTGCACAAGTAAAGTCAAGTAAGGTCGTATTTTGCTCACATATCTGCAAAATATCCCATAAACAGGACGTTAAATAACTTAATAATTATGGCAACGGCGAACTATTTCAAGCCTAAAATGTATATAAACCATTCCAAGTAAGAGTTTTAAGCAGATAAAAATTGAAAAACAAAAATGTTTAAAAAAAATTGGGCATAAACGGGTTAAAGTGTGTGTGTGTGTGTGTGTGTGTGTGTGTGTGTGTAAACGAGCACAAAGAAAGAAAGAGATTTAAGTTTCATAGTTATGTTGCACGACACTTTTCACACGCAGATCCTCGGAATCACCTGAAGCGTGCTGGGAGTTGGAAGTGCATCACCAGACTGTCTGCTTAACCTCCTGGGATATTAACTTGATTTGACCTCTAACAGCTCCCGACACATAACGAACAAAGGAAAGCGATGAAATACAGTTCTTCGACAACAACCGGGAGACAGTAAACACGCTATTAACGGTAGCCTTAAATGTACATTAAGTTGATTTATATTACGACATGCCTGGCACAATGCGTGAATGATGGATAGTTTCCTGCGTACGCGATTATTCATTGGGTGACTGGGCAACACGCCAACTGGGGAAGGATCGATGTCAGGCACAGTGCACTGTCCACGGTGCACCCTCGATATCCAACACGTACTAAAATTCAATGAGCATTTCTGATTACAACACTTTTTAAATCATATAGTAGGAGATGAGACGCTATGTTAAGAAATTGAAAACGGAAGTTGCACCGACGAGTCCCAAAATCTTAAGCTTCTAGCTAAAGATCTTGAGACACGTTGATTCAAAACATTACATTATCGAATCTCAATTGGTTGTAAATTGAATTTAGGCATTGTTGCAAGTTTATGAACTTGCATTAAAACTTAAACTAATTCGAACTTTTTTATTCAGTCGCTTTTTGAGATTGGTCCCTATATGTCCACTCTCCACACCGCTGTATCCCATAACTTAGGCTTCAATTTCATTCCTTTTTTACCATAGGCACGTCATCTCTTTCAACTTTCCTTACTTTTATGCTTGAAACACAACTTCAATTAGTATTCAGAATTGCGGAGTCAAACCATGATCTAGGAGTTATTTATTTATTTATTCTGTTTTTGAAATTGTTCATTGAAATATTTTCATGCTATCCATGGAACAATAACAATCCTTCCTACTCATTTTACTTTATGTTTATATCGCAATGTTATTAGTAGGAATAAGTGTATGGCGGGGGAAAAAAGCTGTCAAAGCAACTTTTTGGTTGAGACTTGAATACAAAAAAAAAAAAAGAATTGGGCCCTGTACTGTTTGCAAAGTTTGGAAAGTTTTAAAAAGGCAAAGTGAATCATTTTTGCGTATCTTTAGTTATGACTTGAAATTAATTTGTTAATTTCAATAGCAATTAACTTATAATTGAAACTTTTTAATTGGGGGGGGGGGTAGCGATTAAAAAACTGGCCCTACCCAGGACAGAGTAAATAAAATAAAAGTTTACGTGTCAAAAAGCTGAGATGCCCAAAGTTATCAACATGCGTCACTTGCACCACTCTCCTTTGAACTCGTTGACATAGTTTTGAAGAGAAGCGAATGAAACAAATAACGGAAAAAAGGAATTCTTCTTTACAGTGTAGATCTGATAGTTATGTGGATCTGATAATTTAGAAATATATTTTATATTGTTGTTAAATTTTCATGTACTTGATTCCAGTTTTGTCATTTCGTAGCTCTGCGTTTCCTTGGTTACCATATAACGGTTACATTTTTCAACTACATTTTTCACTGAGGAATAAGCAAAATAAATGAATTATGGTAAGTTAAATGCAAATTTTTTACACGATACTATGAGTATACAAAAGCTCTTTCATTTTACAAAGATATATTGTTTTTTCTCTTTTCTTTTCTTTTTTATAAAAGTGGCAGCTAAAAATAAATAAATAAAATAAAACCGGACAAATTAACGTACCAAAATTAATTAATAGTTCTATTCCAATAAGAAAATAGGAGGATTTACACATTAAATGATTGTTTGTGTAGTAGGTATTCAACAAATTTTTAAGCAGTCATGTTATTTGATATAATAAATCGTAAAACAATAGAACCCGACACTAAAGTTCAAAAACAAATCTCGTGTCACATCGAAAAGAGATCAATTAAAAATTTTCTATATTTCTCAAAAAAGGAAACACATTACTTGTCCTTTTTTCTTTTGTGAGAAAACTATGCTACTTTAAACATGTGCTTCGTTTAACTTTTTGACGACACAACAAACAAATAATGCAGAAACTTAAGTTATAACGCATAATTTAAGTACAAAATAACTATAAATTAATATTATTTTGATAAACATTTATCAAGGTACGAAACTATTTGTAATTTAATTTGACTTTTAGTCAATCAATGTCAAAATTTCGTCTATGTAAGTCTCCAGAGAAATACAACTGAGTTTTTACTTTATTATTTTCAAAATCTTTGACATTATGTCGAACGTTTGACGCTGAAAATACTTTTTGCATAATTGGTTTTGTTGATTAAAAGCTTGAATTTTTCTCTTCTAATTTTTTGAATTTTTCAAAAAAAAAAAAGCACTTAAAATGGACGAACTAAAATTTTTAATAAAGCCCGGTAAAGCAAATCTACCTTTATGATCTGAAATTTCTGTATACGCTTTTATATATTTTTTTAAATATTTTTTTGAAAAGTGAAGAATTGAAAAAAAAAGAAATGAAAAAGTCAACTCAAAAGATTAAACATCAGAATAAGGTATATCCTGGTCGAGATTTTTCAACACAAAATATTTTCTGACTCGTATTGTTATCTCAAAAGATGAAGGGTTTTGGGGACAGACATACCTACGGACACACAACTAACCCAGCTCATTATTTATTTTTTTATTTAAAAATATTTATTGAGTCAACCCACCCTACTTTTCTTTTTTTTTTTTTAAACTTACATCCAGAAAGATTAAGAGTTATTTAGAAACAAATATTATCATTATCTCAAACTTAACATTATAACACAAACTAATGTTGTTAAACTTTTTTTTTCCTATACACAGAACTTCTCTGCTGATACCATGTCACTGAATTTGCTTTTTCTCGATTAAAAATGAACCTTGTGCAATTTACGTCCATGCTTACTGAACTATAGATCATTCGAAGAATCAGCCGAACTTCTGACATGATGTCTATTATACAATTTCTAAACATGACATTCAATTGAAAGTATAATTTGTCACGCAAATGGTCTGAACTTTTGTACTTTGGTAATAAACGGGCAGTTGTCGCGCACTTCAAGAAGGAAAAAGAAAACACCTGGCAAAAGAATGAAAGGAATAATTCATGTCTTTGGACAATCCTAGAATTTGACAACCATTAGCTTCATTTTTGTGATTAGTGGCAGTTTTCCAGACACCGTGTAAACATCGGTTAAATAACTAGATGACTAGATGTACGGTTGTATGAAGTAGATGCTAAAAGTCAGCTTGATTTTTCAGACGTACAGAATTTT